>VDFB02218393.1:0-38005 GCA_007258455.2 Sequoia sempervirens | reverse complement strand
CCATGTATCCTCCTCGATGCCCATTTTTGATGCCTTAGAAACTTTCATCCGTCTTGAGGGGGCACCTTGAAGGGTGTTGTTTGATTTCTTTCTACCTTAGAAAATTTTCCAACCAACATGATATCCCCCTTTTTCCTTAGCCAAATTTCCAATCCGTCTACCTTAGAAACAATTTATATCCTCTAGAAAATTTCCTCAACCAAGTGCCCGAGTAAAATCTTCAACCTAAAATCTCTGGCGAGGCATGAAAAGTTCTAAAATCATCTCCTTGTTGAAGATATCCAGTACCCAGAAGAAAATTTCCCTCAGAAAACATCAAATTCATGTGTCCATAGTCGAAGGGGTACTTTTAATTTTTTTGCAATTTATACCTTAGAAAAATATTTTGCCATTAAAATTCATCTTTATTCTTCATCTCTGGGCATATTTTCTTTGCTTTGCCTTGACAATTTTCCAATGCTTCATGAAGTTGGTGCATTTTGATGTATCTATTGCCAATTTATCCATGCCTCAATAAATTTCATCATCCTTTCTCAGGCTTAGGCGTATTTTGGACTTTCTCCTGCCATTTGCATACACTCAAAAATATTTCCCATCTCCTAGCCAACTTGGGTGCATATAAAGTAGTGAACCTTCAGTTTGTTTTCCTTGGAACATTTTCCAGCTCTTCCTACAAGTCAAGGCGCATATGAGGGGTCCTACTTCAAGTTTTGAACACTTAGACATTACTCCAAGCTTTCCATGCAAGGTAAGGCGCATTTGAAGGGGCATGCTTCAAGTTTTCACACTTAGATAATATCAAACTTCCCCCTCAACTCTTAGGCGCATATGACCCCTCAAACTTTGAGTTTATTTGCCTTAGAAATTTTCAACATTCTTCTCCTCAAGGTTGGCCGCATTTAGGACCCTGAGCTTCCAATTTTCATAACTTAGAAAATTTTCTTGCCTCCTCAACTTCCTTGGGCGCATTTGCTAGGTGCTACTTTCAATTTTCAATACTTAGAAATTTTTCCTATCTTCCTTCCTTGCTTGGGCGCATATGACTAGCTGAGCTTCAAGTTTCAGGGACTTAGACAAATTTCCAATCCATGTCCATGTTAAGGCACATTTCAAGGTGTGTACTTTGAGTTTCAATGCCTTAGAGAAAATTTCTAACTTCCAATATCCTCTTGGGCGCATATAGGGGCTTCCACTTTCAATTTCCAATACTTAGAATATTTTCTTGCTTCCTCAACCTGCAAGGGTGCACTTAGGGGGTGTTACTTCCAATTTATTGCCTTAGTCAAATTTCAATCACCCTCTCCTCTCCTTGGGCGCATTTTGCATGTCAAGCAGGAATTAGCAACACTTAGCAGCTTTTCTTAACACCTTTAGAGATGGACGCATATAGCGGGTCTAGGAGGATTTTCAACACTTAGCACATTTTCAAGAGCCACTTCTGACTTGGGCGCATTTGAGGTATGGAGGAGGAATTTCACCATGACTTAAACATTTTCCATTACCTTGACTTGATGAGGGCGCATTTTGGGGGAGGTGAAGGAAATTAACATGCCTTAGAAACTTTTTTCATGTCCTTGATAGCTAGATAACTTGAGGGCACATTTCATGACCCTAGTAGGAATTTGCCAATACTTAGACAAATTTCCTTCATCCTTCCTGAAGTTGGGCGCATTTTGGGGGTCAAGCAGGAATTATCAATGACTTAGAAAATTTTCATAGCTTCTTCTCCTTGAGGGCGCATTTGAGGGGGTGAGCAGGAATAAGCTAACACTTAGAATATTTTCCATCACCATCTTGAGATGAGGGCGTATTTAGGGGGTCAAGCAGGAACTTTGACTTGCCTTAGACAATTTTTCATGGCTTCTTCTCCTTGAGGGCGCATTTGAGGGTAGAAGCAGGAATTTCTAGCATTTGGAACTTTTTCATCCTCTTTCCATTCTCATCTTGGGCACATTTCACAGGGGGTGAAGGAATTTTCTCAAACTTAGACATTTCTCTGGCCTGCTTGCTCCTATTTTACTATATTACGCCCTCTGATTTTCATACCTCTGAAGCTTGGATTGATCTGAAATTTCAACCACAGGATCTTCATGACCAAGTTGATCTGTTCACACTACCATCTCATGCTGACTTGCTATTTATAGCATGTTTCTAGGGGTGTTTTACTATTTATAGTAACCACTTGATTTCATGACTTCCACAACTCCATTTAACCTGAAATCTGAATGGCGTGATCCTCATGGGTTAACTTGTTTGTTCACACTGGCGCCTGTTGTTGACTTACTATTTATAGCCTATTTTTGGAGTGTCTTACTATAAATAGTAAGTACTTAGATTGCCTTCAAATTTCACTAGTGGATAGCTTAAAAGATACTGATCGTAGTGGGATACACCGATTTTCGGAGATTCTGGCGTTTGACCCCTCATTTTGGGTCCCGAAGTTGGAAACCCTAATCTAACTTGCATGTTGCTCAAACGATCTCTGTTTGACCCCGTTTTTGTTGCGTGTCGCCCTGTTCGTGATACTGAGGTGTTGGGCAGCTGCCAAAGTGATTCTGCTAAAAATAGTAAGTCTCTAAAAAGTGATCAATTATGCTTGCATGTCACATCACTGCGTAGCTCTTGAAAAACCCATAATCGTGATACTGAGGTGTTGGGCAGCTGCCAAAGTGATTCTGCTAAAAATAGTAAGTCTCTAAAAAAGTGATCAATTATGCTTGCATGTCACATCACTGCGTAGCTCTTGAAAAACCCATAAAGAAAAACCTAACATGTGCTGAAAAGTCCTGCATGCAAACCCTAAAAATAGCCTATGAAGACGGCTCCTCAAAAAGGTATTGATCCTGGTTTGCATGTTATACCATTGCGAAGCTTTCGAAAAACCCACAAAGAATGTTCAAACATGGGTAGGAAATTCCAACATGCAAACCCTAAAAATAGCCTCTAAAGGCTAAGTACTGAAAGTCGTCATCTCATCTTGCATGTTATATCATCGCGTAGGTCTCAGAAAACCCAAAAATATTCTTCAAACATGCGTTGAAAAACTTCGCATGTAAAACCTAAAATCAGTTCCTGAAGGTGAACTTGCTAAAAATAGAAAGTTGTCCATTCCAGCTCAAAATTTGTAGACAAGCAGCTTGACTTGTCTTGGATGCAGTGTAATGATCGAAACTTCAAAAGTGTTGAGAAAATATCCCAAATTAGACACTTACTAAAAATAGCAAGTTGTTGGAATTCAATGAAATTCTACTACGGATCCGCTAGAAGCTTACTGACTGCATTGTCGAGCTCAAATTTCAATTTATTCACTCCATTTGACTTCAAATTGACTGGAAGATTCAAAACCCTAATTCTCAGACTTGGCCAAAATTTCACGTTTAAGCTCAAAGACGGGCACATCCCCGAGAAGGCAGACAACAAAAAGAGAGAGACCAAGGGAAAACCAACCAAAATCAAGCCAAAAGACCTGAACGAAGCAAAAATTAGGGGGTCCCCATTTGTAATGGGGCGATGTGTGAAAAGGTCACAACAAGTTGCTCAGCTTAAAACCATTTACAAGTAGGGAGATGAAAAGGGATTAATGTGTCCGAAGGCAGTTGGAGGAGTGGATATAAGGTTACTCTGTGGCATTTTGGGCTTAGGAGTAATAGGGACGTCAGGGGGTGTATCCTGACTTGGGGTAATTCTTTTTTCAATAACAAACTTGACCAACCTGTCAAATTGGTTAGGGTTGGCTTTGAGGTACTTAGCCTCAAACATTTGGACCTTGGTTTTCTTGGCATGGTCGATAATGTCAAAATCCTAGAAAGAATTTTGTAGGCTGGAAGTCGTAACTTCACTAATTGGTTTAACGAAAGGCATACTGGTCTTTGGAATGGGAGGATTAGCTTTAGGGACAGCGGGAGTTAATGAAGAGGGATGAGGTGCGCTTACTTGTGGATTCACTGCTTTCTTGGGTTGTCAAGGGAGAGGAGATCCCCTTTTGGAAATCGTGACCGGCGGCTTCTCCTTTTCAGGTGGAGCAGTAGCTTGAGCCTTATCAAGCTGGTTCTGTTGATGCTACGTAAAAACAGCATAAGTGTTGATCACCAAGTCATCTTCTTCCTCTTCTTCCGCCATTTGTAAGTAGCTAATCTTGGAGTCACCAGCCGATTCAATTTCTTCTTCTTGGAAGAGATCAACATTTTCTTCTTTAGGGTAGTCTCGCTGTGCATAATCATCTTGTTCAGCCTTGTAATATGCCGCAACATTATTAGCGGGTGGGGCTTCCAGAGCAAGCCTTCCTAGAGGCACTGGGAGACGATTTTGATTTTTGTTGCCAACATAATTAGGAAAAGTCCTCCTTGGAACGTCCTTGTAGTTGCTATTGTTGTTCTTGTTGGAAACTTGCTTTTTCAGAGACAAGACTTCATTGGCTAGCCTTTGGACCATGGGATCCATAAAATTGGAGTTAGCACTGGGAATATTAACATTAGATGCTGAAGACCCTAAGGCTTGCATCCTTTTGTTGGTGTTAGTTCCCATTCTTATTTCTCCAGCAAGGATCATGTCGTCTTCCAAGCTGGTAGCTAGTTGCTGAGTTGCTTCGACATTGGCAAGATTTTCCCTGCGTAAGTAGAAACTTACTTTGGGTAGTTGTGTGTTGATGAAGAAGAACTTCAAGTTATGATTCGTCAGTCTTGCATCATTGGGGATCCATGTCACCAGTTTGTTGAATTTTTCCATGAACTCGCGCATGGGCTCATGAGCTTCTTTGCGCATGGTGGTGAGTTGCGCCAACAAAGCATGTGAATCTTCAATGGGTTTGAATCTCACCTAACTTTGACCAAAGTCAACGTGTAATTTGTTTTCAGGAAATTACATTTCATATTTTGGTGTAATTACATTTTGAAAAATGACATTTAAGATGTCAAAAACTATTTACAAGATGCCTAGGGGAAAGCATCAAAAAGTTGAACATTAGGAAATCAAGAATCTTCATGGTTCCTTGCTTGGGCACGGAAGTCTTCATACTTCATACTTCATCCTGGTTTCCTGCATGAACTTCTCATCCGGACCAATGGTGTGAATCCTCATGATCGATCTCATGGCAAATGAGTGAACCTTCTTGCACCTATCAAGGTGTTTTATGGTTATCCAATGTAAGCCTTGTATCACAAATGACATCCAAGAGGCTTCTGAAAAGTCTATACTGTCAATCAACTTCCTTCTTTGAAGATCTGGGATAGTTCCGTGGCCAGCAGGAAGATACGATTCTCCTCAAGAAGAAACTCCTTCATTCCTCTTTCAAGAATCACACGATGCCCTTCGACATCTTCCTGTATTTAGTGGAGATCTTATGTAAGAGACTCAAACACATGAATACGATGCTTCAAAGATTCTCTTACCTCTATGTATTTTCCTTTGTTGGGAATCACCGGCTTCCACCAATTTACAGAGCTTTGCCTGTTTCATTAGTGACCACCACAATAGGCATTTTTCCATTTCTCTGCGCTCTTGGGAAAGTGCACTCTCCTCCTTATCAAGCTCTATTTTGAGCTTGGCTAGAGTAGCTTTCTATCCGCAGCAATTATAATCTAAGAACTGTGTTCTATGATCTTTTTGATGAAATCATACAACACCCTGCCTTTGGAAGCAAACTTCTAAACTTTCTTGATAATTGGGTCCTCAACACTTACTATTGCTAATGGTCATTCATTGCTTGTAGATCATGCAAGTCTCCTCACAACATTGGTATAATGCTCTACCCTCTATTTATACATATTATGAGCTTGCTCCATTTTATCCAATCTTCCAACCAAGATATCCAAAGTCACTTGCACATCTTCCTTTGCACTTTCATTTGTAACTTTGCCAAGTTGGACCCTTGAATCCTCCATGTTGACGTCTCCTTCTTCGTGAGGTGGTATGCCAATTTCTACATACTTCTGACCAGTTTTGTCAACATTCAACCGCGAGTACACTTTTTCCTTTTTCTTCCCTTCAACTTTTGGAAGGACTATCTCTTCAAGGTCAAGCTCTTCTGAAGAAATCATCTACTTCTTTCGCTTTGATAATTGAGATATCAACCACGGGGGAAGAGAGGTGGTACGAGCTTCTAGATTAACCATCAACTCTCTTGTAACTGTCTCTTTTGAAGCAGCAACTGGTATTGTGACAATGGGCTCAGTGTCTATCATAACTGCTTTGCACATTGAGTTGATCATGCATTGATTCATTCATGAACCGATTAAAATCAGTCTCTAAAGTGATATCATATGATGGCGATGACAGGCTAGGAATAGATGATGGAGGACTGGATAAAATATCAACCGTGTATACTTGTCACTCATGGAGTATCAAGTATGGTTGATGCTGCAGGGGTAGGTGAAACACTCACCGCGAGTATCATGGTGGTAGGAATAGGTGATGTAGGAACAGGTGGTGAAGGAGTGTTTGGATTTGGAGGTGTATGAGAAACATTTGAAATCACAGGCAATGATGTTCTGGGAAGTTCTTCAACTACATTCTCAGATGGAGACATAGTTATTTCTTCATCATGCCCAGGTTCTTGTTGATCACCCTCCTATCCTTCCGACTCTGATTCACCTTCAGAATCACCTTCAAAATCACCTTCAGACTCTTGTTCTTCATCACAGTCTACTTCTGCTGAAACTTCTTATTCAGCAAATTGATCACTGGAATCTCCTTCTTCATTGGAATCTATCTCTTGAAAAACAGCCCCTTTTCCTTTGGAGCGAGATGGTTTAGATTTCGTAGTTTCTCCTTCTGGGACGGCCAGTGTGTCCTTACTAACAGTGAACTTGATCCTCAGGCCTCTTCGCGAAGAAGTGGGAAGAGTCGCATATTTCTCTTTCATGCGCAGTTCTTGCTGTCGGTTGGCTTTTGCTTTGGATTCCTCTCTCTCAGAATTTGTTCTGAAAGTCTTCATCTCAAAGCCATGCTTGTGTAACCACTCTGCAGTGTTAGACAAGATTAGTACCAATCTTTCCCTAATGATAGCACTTTCTTTTTTGGACCATTGAATTGCAGGCAACTCCCTTTTGGCTATTTCTTGTTCATCGTAGACAACATTCATGATATCGCTAGGATTTGTGAAATCCTCTAGTAGGTCGGCAACACCAAGATCTCTGATCTGTTGTACGGATAACCTGCAATAATTCATCTTACGAATGGCCTCTTCATCTCTGCATTCAACCCAGATGTCCTCAAAAATGTACCTGTGATGATGACCCTTTTGCAATTGCCTCCTGACATCTCGGTAATCAAAATTAAACCTATATCTGTAGGTCCTGATTGTCATGACCTGCATCTCTGCATAGACTGATTTGGATTTTCGTACAGTCTGGATAGTATACTTACCGATTGTCAGTGGGAACTTGAATCCACGCTTGTGAATATTCCTTAGTTCTTTGTGCACTTAAATCAATTGTCTGCACATCTCCATGAGAACCCACTTGTCAAAGGGGTATCGTGGCAACATGTAAGGGCAAGCAGTGTAGCACCCTACTCTTAAATAAGTAAAAGTTGGGAATTGTAGAAATATGCATCACAATATCATGCAAAAATATCTCGTGCCCAGAAGAATCAATCACACTTCTGCTTTCTCTTATGTAGTGGGATGCAACTTGAAGGACAAATTTTGTATTATGTGCAGTAGTAGGGAACATAGACACCAAATGAAAATTATCGTGTACGATTGCTCTCATAGAATCATCAAAAGGCTTCTTCTCAATTCTCTCTGCAAAATCAACTAGGTCTTGATGACCAACCTCAGTGTTTTTTATCTCATCCACCTTGGAGACCACCACAATCGGCGGATAAACACCTTGATATTTATATTTCATTTTGTTCTTAGCCTTTGATGACGATGGAGGTCTCCAGGCAGTCATCTAAGAGCAACTGAATTTACAAGCAACAACGTCGAGGACCTTTCGATGAGATTTGAAAAGCGATTGCAAGATGTGGAATCAACAAACGTTAGTTAGAAAATATTGGGATGTGTGAAGCGAGCAACAATGTTGAATAAGCATGAAGCGAGGGGAAAGGCATGCAAAACGATGCATGGAATGGAAAAAACAAGGTTCAGAGTGAAGCTGGCAAGTTTGAAGTGCTAAGGAGCAAAAACTGGGAAAAGTGTAAGGGTGCCAAAATTCAGCACCCCTACACTTGAACAAAATGAACTTGGTGTAGAAGCGTTGAAAAGTAGCGCCCTGACACTTAGCTTCTTGAAAGCACAAATTTTTTAAATGTAATAGCACGGAGAATTAGCGCTTGACAATTTGGAAGCATGAAATATGTGCAATGATGTTGAGCAACATCGCCTAACAATTTTCAGGCATGGAATGCTTTAAAGTCAACAATTGAAAACACATTGTTGGAGTGCATTCGACCTTCATTTCACCGCCATGGCGCATACGAACAAAAACAATGCAGATTACTCATAAAACAAGAATTTCCTTCATTGTTCACACCAAAACATTGCTGAAGAGCTACGTGAGAAGATATGAAACGCGTGAGACTATGAAAAAATGGAAAAACGTGTATTTAAGAAGAAAGCCACATCAAAACAAACAATGGAAGTTCATTTTGTAATGATGTTTGAGAAAGGCGCGATTAGGGTAAGAGGAGAGATCCCACGCATTAAAACAAAACATCAAAAATAAAAGAGAAGGTTGAAAACGTGTGGGAGAATGAAAACGCATGAAGAAATCAGAAAAAATGCACACAAATGGAAGGCACATTAATCATCAAAATTGCATTTACAGACCTGTAAGATAAAACACAAACAAAGAGAAGAGTTAAAATAAGAAGAAAAGAATAAAAACCATACCTAAAACAAGAACTCAAACCCCTAGCTCGACCAAGATGGAGATCCTCATAAAAACGCGTTTTTGGAGGAGGTAGATGTGCACCCAACAAAGAGGAGTGAAAAACAAATGTTAAAAGTGAAGAGGAAAGAAAAAATTACTTTTAAGTGATTTAGAAGAACTCAAGTTGACACAATAAAAAGTGGCATGAATTAAGGCACAATAAGCGAAAAATGCAAAAAACACAAAAAACCACGCCCAAGCCAAAAATTGGATAAGTTTGGGAAGCATGTGTAAAGGCACTAAAATTCAGCACCATTACACTTGCTAAAAATCACTTTTGTGTAGGGGCGCTCATTTTTACTGCCCCTGCACTTTCAACACTTAGTCATTTTTCAATGTGGGTTTGAGCCTTTTTTTGGGCACAACTGCACTTTTCCTAATTTCACTAAGTATTAACAGTGAAGGCTCGCAAAGATACTCTTTTTGAAGATCTTCGCAAGGCAAACGTATTTGGATGCTCAAACTGACTATTTGAGGCTTTGGAATGCATTTCGAGGTGGATTGATAATCACCTCATTTTGTGTGCTTGAACTTCACGAACCTAGGAAACAGACAAGTTTCATAGGGAGGTTATCCGTGGAACAAGCGCTGCTAGATTCCATGATAACACCGTGATGCCACCACTCATTCGCAGCTCCATCTAAATGTATAGTTTCATATTTGATTGCTTCATCCTCAGGCATAGGATTAAGCTGAAAATAAGTATAAACTTTCTACACCCAAGCTCATGCTAATGTTTTTCATGATCCATCAAAGTAAGGAAAACTTAGTTTACCTACTTTTCTTCTGAGATCATTCTAATATTCTCGTTTACCCCTGTGGGGTTTGTGCCTCATTCTTAAATCTATGCAATCTTGAAGAGACATATCATGTTGGAAACCTGGACCAACATCAAGCCAATCCTATCTAAATTGCTCTTGCAACTTTAATATTGTGTTTTCATTATCTTCTTGTGGCTCTTCTTTGGATGGGAAGACCGACATCATGGGTCTTGACCCTGTTTGTGTAGTCCAATGATCAAGAGCCCTATTGTTGACCGAGTTGTCTCCATATCCATTGTTTCCCCCATTCATCTTGTTAGTGTTGAGCATATTTCTTGTCAAAAGATCCATCATCTATGCTAATCTTTGATTTGTTGTTCTTTTCTCATCTAAATTTTCCTTCATGAACACTTCACCTGATAGCTCTTCTCTTCTTTGTTCTTCCCGGTTTGGACTGCTACTTCCCTTATCACCCATTGTGCTAGTTGTGTCCTCCTCAATATTTTGCTGCCTTGCTGCTATTGCAGCTGATAAAGTATCCCGCACTAGATATGGTTGAGGCCACTGATGATTCGGATGCCTTTTTTTTTTCTCTTCTCTTTCCAACCACCTCTGATGTTTAACACTCATGAACCCATACTGGCTGGCAGGAACAATAGCTTTGATACCACTGTAAGAAGTCTTTCCAATTCTAATATAAATTTTCTAATTTTGGAACTTCAAGAATTTTGTCAAACACTTTGCTAATAAACTTTCTAACTGTTGTTTATTGTTTTCTCTTTGTATTTTTTATGCAATTGAGGATAGTATGAAATTAAGGCTTCTAATTGCAAACTACTACCAATTGAAATGAAAGAGGAGCAATGCAATGTATATCTTTTGACTTTTCAAGATTATATAATGACTAAAAATGAAACCATTTGGAAAAGACACTATGTCAAACAGATTCCATGCAACTCAAAGTCCCTTATATTGCAGTAGTAACTTGATTACAATGAATGCAGCTGATCGACCACTAGAGAGATGACTTTCAATGCCAACTTAGATTACAAATAGTACCCAGGTATGATGCAATTACATTCAGCTGTATCCACAATGACCAACAACTATGCAACTACAAAATGCTTATGATGACAACAAAATATAATAACTAAATGCACCTTCAACTATTGTAAATGGCAATGACTTTATTGACAATGGGAATGCAATGCAAAATACAGATTTCTATAACCAAATGGAACTTGGTTTGTAGGTTTGAGAAGATGGTGCCAACAATAACAAATTGGGTCGATTGCTTCCAAATCGTATTTCTTTGTGCCTGGAATTGCAGCGCCCAACTTTCTTGATAGCTTGCGACTTCTCTCCAAGAGAAATCAAATTTAAATTTTCCTTCTCTTTCAAAATTGAACTAGCTTGATGAAGATGATGCCTATGCAAGAATCGTCCTTCTTATGCCCAGAAACGCAACACTTTACTTCCTTAAAGACTTGTGATTTTCCTTTGTACAAAATCGAATTTTATTATGACTCTTAACATCAAAATCAGCCCAACAAATATGTAAGATTCCTCCTTCTGATTAAGCCAGCAAGTAGTCTCTCAAATGCCAAGAATCAATTTGCAAAGAAGCTGCCAATATGATCTCAAAGACTGAAACTATTTCCTTCCAAATCGAATATCTCCTTGTCTCCAAAATTTGGTCATAGACCATGAAATATTTATTTTCAAATTGCAAGATTGAAATATCTCCTGGCACACAAATCCGGCTAGGTTTGATGTTGCACAACCGAAACCAGTACCCTAGAGTATTCAAACCCTCGGGCAATGCACGCATGCAAGCTTTTACTAAGCAGGTATGAAATAGAATAACTCAAGACATGATCAAATGGCTTGCATTGAGCTCCTTATAAAGAATTCTCATCCACCTTCAAGAAGATTCTATAAAATAATATTATTTTATTCCAAGTGACTTTATGATATAATATTTATTTTAGTCACTTTATTAAACTAATTAAATATAAAGCTATCTTATGATATTAATTTATTGAGATAACTTTATAAATAATTAATTTAATATTTATTCCCTTATTTCTTATATTTAGCCTTCGAGAATAAATAAGGCTAAATACTCTGCAGGTGTGGCTAGTGTGAAGGGGAAATTACATAGTTGATGGTACCTTGCATGATGAAACGTACAAGTTGGTGAATGATTTGATCCTGTACAAGGAAAGAATCTTTTTGGTGCTTGAATTGAAGCTCAAGATGAAGGTGCTTCAAACATTTCATGAAATTCCCTTGGTTGGTCACCAAGGTTATTTCAAAACTTATAGGCAGATTCAAGAGAGGTTTTCGTGGAAAGAGCTCAAGGATGAGGTCTTTCACTATGTCAAAGAATGTGAAATTTTCCAATAGAACAAGATTGAGCATACTTTCCTTGTAGGATTGTTGCAGCCCTTGCCCATTCCCAATCAAAAATGGGAAATTATTTCCATTGACTTCATTACAGGCTTGCCTAAGGTGCAAGGAAGGGATTGCATTTTGGTGATTGTTGATAGATTGACGAAGTTTGCACACTTCTTTGCCATCACTTTAGCATTCACAACAACTCAGATTGCTGATTTGTTCTTTAGAGAGGTGTTTAGGTTGCACAAATTGCTCAAGAATATTGTGTGATAGGGACAACAAGTTCCTAAGCACGTTTTGGAAGGAGATTTTCAGATTGAGTGGTACAGTGTTTACCCCAAGCACCAGTTATCACCCACAAACAAATGGGCAAACCGAGATTGTGAACAAGTGGCAGAAGGTTTGGGTGAGATGGCTCCATTTGGGAGAATACTTCTACAATTGTGCATACCACATGTCCATCAAAATGTCTCCATTGAAAAAGAAAAATTTTGTTTTCATGTTTTTAGAAACATTGAATTATTCACTCCATAAGTTAAATCTTAGGTGAAAACTATAGAGTAAACATTGTGTATGTTACACTTTTCATCGCTCATCCTCAAGGAGTAAAGCTTCTTTCAAAAGAAAAAAAATGTTTACAATGGTCATTTTTGGTAGAAATCCCATAACTTGTTCTAGAGGGTATCAATGGTGTTCTCTCTTGAAAATTTAGGAGTATTTGATTCACAAGGTAAAGCTAAATCAATCTTCTTTCCTTTTTGTCAATAACTTCTCATTCTTTGCTTTTTGTGCTAGATGGTTTTTGTCCATAGACTACTACCCATAGATCTTTATTAATGAGAAAATCCTCTATCTCAATGAGCTTCCAAAACCCAAATTTGGTTCCATTGAACCTCTCAATCTCTATTCTAGATGTGCTTATCATATCTATTTTTTATTTTTAAATCGACAATAAAATTCCTACTCAAACAAGGATTAATAGAAATATAACCCTGCTCCTCCAATGAATATAATTATGTAGCCATGCTTTGATACCAAATGAAATGAAATATAAATTAAATTTTACTTAATTCTATGAAAAGAGTTGCAAGTTTTTTTATCTAGTTAAACTTCAACAAAGTTGTATTGTAGTATTAATGCTTAGATAAAGAACTAGAATATAAGAGAGAAGAATAATAATATAAAAAATAATCACAACACAAAGTAACACTAGATATATCCTTTAAAAACCCTTATAAGGGAAAAACCCATCTTCCAAAGCATTGAAGCCAATTCATTAATCAATAACCAATAGTTACAATACAATAGCAATCTGTGTGCTTCATTGGAGGTCTACATTTTGAACTTAGAGGAATTCTGAGAAAATAACTATGCATAACACATGGCATAATATCTCCATCGCAAGACTTGAATGTATAAGCTATGTAGACCTAGGAAAATATGATGGATGTTTTAACTTTTACCAAAATCATGGGCTCAAAACTATGAGCCAGAAACAAGTCAAGGTGGTCCACATTCAACTCATGTACCCCACCTCTAAGAGTAATTGCTCCCAATATACAATGTAACTCTTGATGTATTGTTTTAACCCCTATGACTAAGAGGTTTAAGTGTAACTCCCTAGCACTCTAACATAAGGCAATAATCACACTTACACACCTCTTACATATTGCTATAAATAGTTGGTCAAAGATGATAGTTGAATTATTTCTTACAACTATTATAAAACTAATGAGACATGGAAAAGAATTCCAACTATGAAATTTCATGTCCCATCCAAGTGGAGTGGCCTTTTCTATATGGGCATATTATTTACAATACTACAAATATTAAACAGATGCTCCTACACCTAAGAGCATGGAAGTTGTACAACTCATAGTCCTATATTCTTAACACTCAAACCCTCATCCACCTCTACTACTTCAATCCCCGACCCTCCTCCCCTAGCTCTCCCCAACTTCTTCTTGCTTCAAGGACTCAACCCTACGGCTCGTCCCTTCCTATCATAACATCATCTTTAATGATGGTGAACGAATTATCAAGAGACTTAAACCTAAACTCTACCACCAATTAATCTTGATGTTCTTCATCCTCTCATAGTTGAACCCTCAATTAATCCATATTCTCCTAGAATCTCCTATATTTTCTTCCCCTCCCCTTTCATATTTTAATAATAGTACATTTTTAATAACACAAAAATCAACATATTTTAGAAAAAAATAAAAAATAAAAAATATTTAAAAAACATATTTTTAATAATATAATAATAACAATAATATAATATAATACTATATTAATAATAATATAATATAAGACAATAGTAATAATAATGTAAAATCATAATAATATATCATTATAATTAATATAAATAATAATATAATGATAAATATATATAAACATATTTCATATAGATTATATTTAAAATATATATACTAGTTATATAATATTTTATTATAGACATATTATATTTTGATTAAATATTTCACAAATTATGATTGATCTTTTGTTGCGTCATTTCCTTCATTCTTTATGTGATTTACTACATTGATAATTAATAAAAAGGTGGGCCTCCTCCTGCTGGTTTTTCATTAATGATATTTTATTTCGACTCTAGATAAAGTGGATTGAAATGAAATGAAATGAAATGAAAAATTTTAATGACGTCCACGAGGCCAAAGAAGCCTAAGGGACCCAAGACCAGCACAAGAGCCACCCATAAAAGGCCCTAAGCAGATTGTAAACTCTGTTCAAGATCAGCCCTCCTGCAGTGAATTTTGATGATGAAGTTTGCAACTTTGTCTAACCTTGATTCTTCAAACAGAGTATTTAAATTATCGACCTGCACGGTGACCCCATAACTAGCCCGGATGTCTTTATACGCTGAACACTCCATGGTGAAATGCCATTCCGTCTCCACCATACCCATGTTACAAAAACGACATTTTCTATTTTCCCACTCCTCTTTAGGAACCACCCACCTGCCCGTTTCGCACCTAAGATGATGCGAACTAGTACGCAATTGGGCAATCAACATTTTTGCTTTCCATTTGATATTCGCGCCTATATAGGCCTTTTCTTCGTGATCCCTCGTGGGATTGAATTCTTTGATATAGTAATCCTTTTTGCGTCCTGCTTTTTTCATCCATATAGCATATTTAAATTTTTCTCTCACATATTTTTTTATTTCTTCATTTGTGTTTGGGCATTCATGCATCTCAACATCCCATTTTTTCATCCATTTGATATTTTGTTTCATCCAGGTGTTCTTTCTTCTAGTTAGCTCTTCTTTCATGATTAACTTAGGCCACCGATGACTCTCCATATTCTGGACCTTCTTTAGGTAGCTTAATAACCGAATCATCGCCGAGGCCTCCAAGGGAAAAGTACCGGTCTCAGCCAATAAAATCTCATAGGGCACTGTAGTCTTAAGCTTGAGGCTGCTTATAATTAGGTGAAACATTCAATCGCTATGCCCTATTAATTTAATTTCGGTTCTCGAACAGAGTAGATAATAAGTGAAACATTCAATGGCAATGCCCCATTCATTTAATTTCGGTTCTTGAACAGAGTGGATAATAGGTGAAACATCCAATCGCTATGCCCCATTAATTTAATTTCTGTTCTCGAATAAAGTGGATCGTAGGTGAAACATTCCATCACTACTAATTCAGACATTAACACAAAAGAAAGTTCAAAGAAAGGAATTATAAAATATAATCTCAGAAATTAATGAATTGACAAAGCTCAAAGTAAGTGGGAGTCACCTTGTCGTATTTTTTCATTATTTTTGAGAAAGCCAACAAGTTCAGCGAACTGGAGCACGCAGAAACCAAGATCAGAAAATACAGTAACTGCATGTCATATATAATAAATAATGCATTTTTGTTACCTGTAACTTTTCACGAGGGTCAATTTCTCATAAAATTCAATGCACGCAGTGCGAACCATTTCGTTGCCTCGCCTGAGATCCCTTCTGCTCAATGTCTGATTCTCCGGATTATTGAGGATGTTTTGTATGGTAGACCGGGGGGTATCCGGTGTAATCCTTATTTTAACATCTTTCATAATGTCAATGGGATGTGGTATATTATTACTTCTCAGCGTGTGTCGGATCTGCCTCTCAGCTGGAGCTGCTTTGGGTGCGGGAGGTTCGAACCCGAGACCGGTCATTTCAATTTCGTTATCTGCTTTTGCTTCTGCTCTGGTGTGCATGCTTTCAGTCTCGACACTGCCGTAGGCATTGAACAGGACTTCATTTATCTCTTCCATATGAGAAGGCCCTGGAAAGACACAGAAAATATTTAAACTCAGATCATATCTACAAGGATATTAAGGCAAGTTATAATCCAAAGTTAGCTCAAATAAAACTTCATATCAGGAATCATGCAGCTGGAATAGGCGAACTCGGTTTTTTTTTTTTCTTTCATCTTGATGAAAGATTACAGAACAGTTGAAGCAACAGAGTTATTAAGATTGGCTTCTTCATTGAATTCTAAGAGATCAAACATTTTATCTTCCATATTAACGTTACTGTGAGGTGTTGTGAAGCTACTCAAATAATATCTGAAAAGCATATCTGACTAAATGCAGGCTCAAAATGTAGTAGATTAGAACTGTAACTATCTATGTAAATAAGATCGATACCAGAATATTTTCCAGGGGTTGGAGGTGTTTTTCCCTCGATATCAGTGGTCTTAAAATATTGACCAGGTTTACTGCGTACAATGGCTCTGAAGGCAAGCAAAGACGACATTTGTTTATCCAGCTCAGTCGCTTCCTTGACAAGCTCTTCAACTCTGCTACGGTAAAAGGAATTCACTTTGTTAAGCTCCTCGTCTAATCTCTTGAAGAAAACCACATCATATTCCCTCCCTTCCTCCGCAGCCATTAAAAACATGGTTTCATACGAATCCTTTCCGTCCTGTTCATTACATTTCACCTGCAAATAAACAAACAAAAATTTAGTACAAGAAATCTAGGTGTTCCTAAATGAAAGATAATGTACTAAAAACATCTTACCAGTATGATTTCTTCTTCCTTGTTAGGGGAATGAATATGGCTGCCATCTCGTCTCATGAGACCGCTGAAGGCTCTGAAAGTAATGGCCCTGGTGATCCCTCCGAGGGGAGGATTGCTGGCTTTGAGAGAAGGTTTTGGCCTGCTTTTGTGGCGCATGATATCTTTTAAGACAGTTTTGAGGGAGTTGTAGTCCATGTAAGCCTCGTGCCACTCAGGCACCATTTGTGCCACAAACTCCTTACCAAACTTCATTGAACAAGAATGAGATCTTCTGAGCTTTTTCTTTCCACTTATCTAAGCAAACAAACTGAAAATGCAAGAAGAGTCCTGAGATTTCGTTTATGTATAGAAAAATTCATATTAAAGAAAACTTTTAAGTGTTATTGATCCACAAAAAGGTCACAGATTTAAGACTAAACTTAGTAAATTTCGTTGACTATTTCAAAGCTCAAGGCATAGTCCACTCCCACGTTGAAATACAATGAAAATGAGTGCGGCGTCTGTATACATTACTATTATTAATTTTCTTTATTGAACAAAGCAAAAGAATTAGAATAATAGAGTGTAACAACTACCCAACGAAAAAAGACAATTTTTGTACAATTTTTTTTTCTTCATCATCATGCAAAATGGATTACATAGAAGGTTAGATCATATAAACGTTAATGGAGATCAGCTTAAGCATTATAACATCATGTCAGTTACATAATTTCCATTAACACAACTTGCTGCCTTAATAAAAGAATGCTACTAGCTAAATTCCACATACCTTCATGACAGTGAATTGTTTTATCTCCAAGACCTCGCTCGTTTCGGTCGTGATGGGGTGCAAACTGATCCCAACCAAGTGGATTCAACCCTATCCACCCCTCCAAGTGGATTTTATGGCCCATGATGAGAGAGAGAGAGGGAGAGTTTTCATTCTAGCCTGTAAGCTATGAGAAAAATGTCTTCCTAGTGACCCTCTTCCCAAGGTGCACCTAGCTAAGGTAAGCTTATAATTCCTTTTTCAACAACTATAAGGATTCTTAGGGAGTTAGTTTTATCTACTTGAGCTTGTTGGGAATCCACCTTCCCACTGTCCATCTAATTGGCTAAGCAACCAAGGGTAACCATCAATGGTGTGGAATTCTTCGAGACTAATGACCATCTCGAGATGAGTATTGCTTCTAGACTCGTGTCCATCTCAAGCTTAGTGTTGCCCCTAGACTAATGTCCATCTCGAGCTTAGTATGGCCCCTAGACCCCATCCATCTCGAACTTAGCACCGCCACTAGACTATTGTCCATCTCAAGCATATACTGCCCCTAGTCTTTTGTCCATCTCAAGCCTAGTACTACTCGTAGACTACCATCCATCTTGAGCAAGTACTATTCCTTAGCTCATGCTTAGCAATGGACTTGAAGTAGGTTCCCAACTCAAGCTTAGTACGTTCCCGTCTTAGTTGCAGCCATGTATGGCATTACTAGTTATTTTGCTAAGAGCAATACATACTCTTAGACTCCTTATGGTAGAGGGTAAGGTAACTCCTCTCATTGTATAGCATACCCTGATTCTTACTATCCTTAAGGAGTAAATTAAGATGTAAACTTGTAAGGGTTGCATTCTCATAAGCCATTGGAGTATTCATTTAATTGAAAGGAATGCCCTACCAATCAATTGTTTATAACAACTATGAACACTCAAATGAATGACTGTCCTATCGACCAACCGAGCCATGGTTTTGAGAAAATTTTACCTAGAGCCAAAATCTATCATATTTCCATTTATTTGCACAGATTTGACCAACACCATTGCTTAAGGAAAAATCAGACCACTAGTCACTAGAAGAATGAGTTACCTTATTCCTTGTATCTAATTTGACTAGCATTGTTGATAAACAAAATAGTCCTTTAGAGTCTATAGGAAATAGTGTTCAAGAGTGATTTATTGAGTTGTTCAACAAAGTTAAGAACTAAATATTGTTCCAATGTAATTGACATGTTCATTTGAGTCTAAACCACCCAGTGGACTAAACTTAATTGGCATTTATTAAATCCTACTCAAATGAGCTGCCACAGCCGATCCCAGCTTATTGTCAACACACCAACACCTATGGTTATTAGGTGAGTAACTATTTCCACTTATGGGACAACAATCTAAGAATGCATAAATAATTGTTTCCCTTTCCCAAATCTACTTAAGAGCAAGATATTAATTACTCTTCCTTATATTTATAAATGTGACATATATAGACACTTGTAAAAGGCATATTTCTACCATTATCCAATCTTCACTAGCATGTTATTTTGTTTCATGTTTTCAAATCGGATTAATAAACTCTATACTCCCATCCTTTGCCAACTCATTTGTTGTCCTCCTAGTTTAATTAGCTCCAATACAAATCAAGAAGTTGAACACACCTCAATTTAAAAAAACAAACAAACAAAACCTCTAGCCACAATATTATATTATAAACTTTAATTTATCATTTCCTTGATATGCCTAAATTCTACATTAGTTATAAGGCATCCTTGTAAATGTATAGAAATGTAAAACTATGGCTTAATCGTTTAGTCCATATTTCCCTTTTTTAGCAGCCAAAAGACTCAAAAACAATCTTATTGAAGTATTGTACTAGTGCTACCTTAAGCATTCTATAGAGTTAAGTTGAACTTGTAGCTGTAAGAATTTTACTTCTATTTTATTTTAAATCTTGAAAATGGGTGAAAGAAACAACATGCCAGGTAAGAGTATGAGCAATAAGAGAGCAAAAGGATTAGTGTTAATTTTCACAAACTTCACAAGATATCAGGCTAAGGAAAGGAGCAACAACATTAGATTTTGCAAAATGAAAACCCATATTAGAGCAGAAGTCTATAGCACCCCATTTTCACATATCATAATGCTTTATGTTTCAGCTATTATTGTGCAACCTAGCAATGCTATGCTTCAGATTTTTCCCCTACTCCTATAATTTATATGCTATTATAAACCAAGAAATGTCATTGCCCAATAATTGCTCAAATAAAACTCTAAAAGAGGTGAGACGACAAAGACCATTTCTAGAAGTTTAAAATAAATCTAGATTTTGAAGGCCAAGATAGTTTTACATTAAAGTTACATTATCACAAAAGATTAATTGCAAAAGAAAAGAAAGGAAGATAAAACCTGAGATGTGATGATTTGAAGAAGCAAAGAAGAATGCCCTAGCCACCCAACTTTGGTCTCCTCTTCAAATCCCATCAAGACCCTTGAAACAACCATGCCTTTGTTCTTTTTTTTCTCTTCTCACTGATTCTCCTCCAAAATGAGACCTCTACAAGTTGATTTAAGGAAAGAGGGAGGAGTTTCTCAATGGCATGCTGGTCAAAGTTCTTTCCTACCATTGGCAACTATTGTAGGTGTTCCCAGACCACTTAATGCTTCTATTGTCCTCCTCCTCACCAAGCTTCTTCCTTCTTGGTCAATATTTTTGCCTCTGGTGCTGTCTTAGCCGCCTTCTTCTCCCGTGAAAGCTTCTCCTTCATTTTCTTGCATCCTTCTCTTTTCCTTTCCATATTTTCTCAATGATATCTACTTTATTTATTTCTTCATTTTATTTAATTTGATGGGAATATTAGTTTATACGCCCCTTGTAAATGTCAATTTAGTGAATGACATTTCAAATTATGGTTTATTTTATTTTTCTTCTTTTCAACGCCCATCTATTTTCTTTTAGGTAATATTCATGGTGAGTGGACCTAATGGCTCAACCTAGCTGAGTCAAGTAAATCTAGTGATATATATATATATATATATATATAAATAAATAAATAGATATATATATATAAATAAATATATATATTTATCAAAATCCTAGGTTGAATGAACCTCAGGCTACTTGAATCTACAGAAAAGGTCAACACTAGAATGACATACCAATTGTCTATCTCGCAGTCAATGGAACCACATAATTTGCCTCACTTTGCACCCCCGGTACCTGCATCCAATGACAAGCCTCACACAAATACAACATCCAAATCATTAGTCTATGTTAATCCAACATTTAATGCATTAAATTAAAATAGCATAATAAGATTGATAAGTACACTTAATAATAATAACATTAAGGTTCATAATTTTAACACACACTCATGCACACACACACACACTTATATATGTTCACATATTAAAGTTCGAAGTTCCACCCCTAGTCCAAATTACATCAGGGCTAGGGGTCATGCAAAATGATTAACAAAGTATCGAGGGGTTATGACATACTTCCCCCCCTTAGGATTAAACTGTCTCAGCTTAATTAAATAAGTATGGATATTTTAGTTTCATTACAATTTTTATCTTTCCAAGTAGCTCCTTGTTCCCCATATTGGTCCCATAGGACCTTAACTTGCTGGATAGTTCTGTTGCGCAATTGCAAATTGCATTTGTCTATGATTGTGAGTTGTTTGAGGTGGATATCTCCAGTGTCTTCTACCTATAGTGTCTGCCAATAAATTACATGTGAGGGGTCAACAACATATTTCTTAAGCAAGGATACATGGAATGCATTGTGTATGCGAGAGAGAGATGGCGGAAGAGCTAGTTGGTAAGCTACACGGCTAATTTTCTCAAGTATCTTGAAAGGCCCTATGAATCGTGGAGCTAGTTTAGCTTCCTTCCAAACTTTATTGAGCTTTTGTGTGGTTTGACGCGTAGGAACACCTTGTCCCCTACTACAAATTCCTTTGGTGTCTGCTTGGTATCCGCATAACTTTTCTGTCGATTTGAAGCCTCCTTTAGTCTTTCTCTTATAACTTTCACCTGAGTGTCATATTCCTAAAGAAGTTTCGGCCCTATAGTTACTCGATTTTCTAAACTATCCCAACCTATTGGTGTTTTGCACTTTCTACCATACAATGCTTCAAATGGTGCCATTTGGATGGAAGAATGGTATGAATTGTTATATGCAAATTCTACTAGCGGTAGATACTCTTCCCACTTAGTGGGATGATCCATGGCATACATTTTGAGCATGTCTCCATAACTTGGTTAACTCTTTCAGTTTGGTCATTTGTTTTAGGGTGGTAAGTCGTACTAAAATTGAGTTTGGTTCCTATGGTGGTCATAAGAGAGGTCCAAAACTTGGAAGCGAACAACTTATCCCTATCCAAGATGATCACCTCATGCATACCATGTAGCCTAATGACTTCCTTTATGAATCTTTTAGCCAAAAGTGGGACATCATCCTTCGCATTGCCTGGTATGAAGTGTGCTACCTTGGTTAATTTATCAACCACCACTAATATATTGTCATGTTGATGTCGAGTTTTAGGCAATCCTGTCACAAAATCCATGGAGATTATCGACCACTTACGTTGTGGTATATCATGAGGATATAGTGTTCCCGCGGGATGATAGTGTTTCACTTTAACTCGTTGACATTCAAGACATTTGGCGACATATCAAGCTATTTCCTTTTTCATTCCTGGCCAAAAGTAATGAGTTTTTAGGTTTGCATACATCTTAGTCACCCCAAGATGTGTTTGATAGGCACATTATGGCCTTCTGCGAGAATTTTCATTCTTCAACCACCCTCTTCTGGCACATAAATTTGGTTCAAATAATAGAGGATTCCATCTTTTCCCACATGGTACTCAACTAAATTAATCCCTTGTTGCACTTCTAACCTCTTTTATTGACAAAAGAGATATTGTTCCTGCATTTACTAAATCTTTTCTGGAAATTCAAATTTTAGTTGTGAGGTTGCAGCTAGTTTAGCTCTTCGACTTAAGGCATCTACGACAAGGTTTTGTTTTCCTTTAACATATGAGATATCTATCTCATAGTTGCTTAAGAATTCTAACCACCTTCTTTGACGTGCATTCAAATCTGGTTGGGTGAATAGATATTGGAGTCCCTTATGATCAATTTTTAGCTTGAAGGGTCTTCCTACCAAGTAGTGTTTCCATACCTTTAAGGCATGCACAATTGCTACCAGCTCCAGGTCATGGGTGGGATAATTGAGTTCATGATCCTTCAATTTCCTAGACTCAAAGGCAATCACTCACCCATTTTGCATTAGCACTCCACCTATCCCATCCAATGAAGCATCCGTCCAAACTACAAATTCTTTATTCGGATCAAGCACTTGCAAAATTGGTGTGGTAGTAGGAGCTTCCTTCAACTTCTGGAATGCAATGTCACATTTTTTTGTCCATTCAATCTTCTTCCCCTTTCATTGAAGGGAGGTTATGGGGTTAGCTATCTTGGAGAAGTTCTCTACAAACTGTCAATAGTACCCTACCAAACCCATGAAGCTTCTTACTTTGGTCACATTTTTAGGAATAGGCCATTCTACAATTGCTTGCACCTTGGCTGGATCCACTACAATTCCTTGGGCCAATATAATATGTCCCAAATAGTGCACTTTAGGTTGAAAGAAAGAACATTTGGACAATTTCCTATATAATTTATGATCTCTCAACCTTTGCAAGACTATTCTTAAATTCTCCTCATGCTCTTGCAAATTTTTAGAGTAGATTAAAATGTCATCTAGAAACACTAGCACAAATTTTTCCAAGTAGTCATGTAAAACATGGTTCATGAGACTCATGAAAACTGAGTGGGCATTGGTTAGGCCAAAAGGCACCACCAAAAATTCATATTAGCCATACCTAGTTCTGAAGGCTATCTTTAGAATATATTCTTCCCTAATTCTTAACTAGTGATAACCTGACCTTAAATATATCTTGGAAAATATAACATCTCCCTCATTTGATCAAACAAGTCATCAATTCTAGGTAGGGGATATCTATTTTTAATGGTTACCTTGTTCAACATCTAGTAATCGATGCACAACCTCAATGTTCCATCCTTCTTCTTAATGAAAAACACTGGAGCTCCCCAAGGAGACACACTAGGTCGTATCAAGCCTTTCTCCATTAGATCTTGCAACTGCATCTTAAGTTCTTGTAATTCAACAATGTTCATTCTATAGGGGTCTTTGGAGATAGGCTCGGCCCCTGGAACTATATCTATTGTGAAGTTCATATGTCGCTTAGGAGGCAATCTTGGCAATTCTTCAGGAAATACATCACACTACTCTTAGAGAATGGGATGGTCTTTAATGCTAGGTGTGGGATCATCATCACCCTCTTCTACCTTTACTAGATAAATTTTACTAGCCTTTCTCACTACTCTTTTCACTTGCATGGCTGAGATCATTCTTACCACCACAGGTCTCCTAATCCCTTGAAGAACCACTAACCTCCCTTGGTCATCTAGACATTTGATCTTCTTGTTGTAGCAATCCAACCTAGCTTGATGCTTTTGGAACCAATCCATCCAAAGGATTAAATCATAAGACCCTAACGGAGTGACCCATAGATCCACCTTGGTCCTTATAATCCCTAGGTCAATTTCAGCTCCTCACAAGCAAGATTTGATCTTTTGTTTCTTACCTGACCCAAACTCAACCTCCATCTCCTCTCTACTAAGACTCTTATGATCAATTTTACATTTTTGAATAGCATGGGAGGAAATAAAGCTATCTATGGCTCCTAAATCTTCCAGAAGAAATGGGTTGGCTAAGAAGTGTACCTTGAAGTTCTCTCAATGGAGCTTGTTGATCCGCTTGATGATTATCCACAGTTGCATAAATTCTTGTAGTGGGTTTGGTGGTTTTGTTTGGCTTCTTGGGACACTCGCTCATATAATGATCACCTCCGCATGTCCAACATCCACTAATTGGTCCTTTTTGGTCTTCCTTGCCTCTCTTGGAATCACCTTGTGCCTCATGCCTAAATGATTTTTTCCTTTTGTCTTCTTTATCCTTTTGACCTTCTAACCCACAATTTTCCCTATAATTTTGGCTCCTCTTAGTTTGTTGAGAAGCCTTTCCTTTAGATTTAGCTTCTTGATTACCCCTCTACTTATTATCGGAGTGGTTGGAGGAATATGGCTTTTGTTTGCATTCTTGCTTGCTCTTATGCTTTTCTTCAGCAACCAAAACTACCTCCATTGTCTGGTTTAAGCTCTTAGCTCGAGTGAGCTTGGTTGCATACAAAATATTCTTATTCAATCCCAATATAAACTTGTTCACCCGATCCTCTTCTTCCTTCATATAAGGCACATGATAGAGTAAGCTCGTGAATTTAGACTTATACTCAACTACTGTCATTCCCCCTTGGCGCAGTGAATGGAATTCAGTAATCTTTTGGTCTCTATGATGAGCATAAAGGTAGTCCTTGCAAAACCACTTTAGTGAACTTGTCCCAAGTTAGTTGATTGATATCATAGTTTTTTATTTCTGCCAAATATTCCCACCAAAGTGAGGCTTCTCCTTCTAGGTGATAAATGGCAATCCTAGCCTTAGTGTTGGAACTTAATTCTATCAACCCAAAATACTTGTTCATTCCAACGAGCCATGCTTCAGCAACATCCCCACCCCTAGTCCCATCAAACTTAGGGGCTTTCACTTTCTTCAATTCTCAAATCAGTGGGCCCTTTCGCACTCATTATGACTCTGATCGAGAGTGACTGTAGGTGGGAATTTTGGAGCTTCTCTCATGTTCTTGACTTGTATTCGCATTGTGCTCCCTGTCTGACTCTTTCGTTCCAATGCTAGTGTTGTGATTAGTTCCTAGGCTAGTGTGTGTGGTTAGTGCCTTGCTCCTTTTGCCTCGTTAGTTCCTTGATTTCTTACTCTTGTGATGCTATTTTTGTATTAAGTGCATTTAATTCAGCTTGTAACTCTTTAGGTATGGTAGGAGGTGGAAATGATGCACCCCTACTTGCACACAACATTTCGGCGAGGCTAGGGCTTGTTCCCCTCCTCAAATTTCTCTTCATTGAATTTGTTTGGTTTTGCGAGGGAAAAGAGAGTGTTAAGTGTCTTTGTTATTTTGTTTTAAATCTTATCTTATATCATATTTAGAATCAAGGAGAAATTCATACTCAACATAAGATTCACATCATTAAATATTCCATTCTCATTCACCATAACACCTTGATAATTAAGTCTATATATATATAATAGTTAGAAACTTTTACAAACGTGAGATGATGTTTATTTAGTACTAATTCATCTTCTTGTACATAATTCCAGTTACAGAGTAGGTGCCTCCTCCTCTTCAAGTTCTTCCTCGTTGGAGGTCCCCACGGTTATAGACATATTAGCATGGACACGGTTGTATTCTACAATTGCTTCCTTAGAGAGGATTGGAGCATTGCGTCCACAACCAAAAGGGAAGTCCCTAATAGCTGAGGGTTTTGTTTTTGGCTTTGGTTGTGGGCATCCCTTTGTTGATTCATAACTTTCATTTGGTTAGGCCATTTGCTTTCCCTTATGGATTTTCAGTCGCTTAATAGTCTCTGCCAATGGCTCTATGTCAAACATGGTTTCAGTTTCAGTTTGTAGCCATGTGATAATAGTGGTCTTGGATCCTTCTGGGTTATTTCGTTGGGGGTGTTTTCTTGAGGCCTTCTTCTTCCCCTTTCCTTGCTTCCCTCAACCCATGACTATCATTACCAAACAATCATATTAATACAATGAAAGAGAGAGAGAACCTAGGTCTTAGTGTCGAGTTCTAAGCTTTGATACCAATGTAACAACTACCCCAATGAAAAAGATAATTTTTGCACAATTTTTTTCTTCTTCATCATCATGCAAAATGGATTACATAAAAGGTTAAATCATGTAAATGTTAATGGAGATCAGCTTAAGCAGTATAACATCATGTCAATTACATAATTTCCATTAGCACAACTTGCCTCCTTAATAAAAGAATGCTACTAACTAGATTGCACATACCTTCATGATGGTGAATTTTTTTATCTCCAAGACCTCGCTTGTTCCGGTTGTGGTGGGGTGCAAACTGATCCCAACCAAGTGAATTCAACCCTATCTACCCCTCCAAGTAGATTATGTGGCCCATGATGAGAGAGAGAGAGAGAGAGAGAGAGGGAGGGAGGGAGAGAGAGAGTTATCATTCTAGCCCGTAAGCTATGAGAAAAATGTCTTCCTAGTGACCCTCTTCCCAAGGTGCACCTAGCTAAGGTAAGATTATGATTCCTTTTTCAACAATTATAAGGATTCTTAGGGAGTTATTTTTATCTACTTGAGCTTGCTAGGAATCCACCTTTTGACTATCCATCTAATTGGCTAAGCAACCAAGGGTAACCATCACTGGTGTAGAATGCTCCTAGAATAATGACCATCTCAAGTTGAGTATTGCTTCTAGACTCTTGTCCATCTCGCTCGGCTTAGTGTTTCCCCTAGACTAATGTTCATCTTGAGCTTAATACCGCCCCTAGACCCCGTCCATCTCAAGCTTAGCACCACCCCTAGACTATTGTCCATCTCAAGCATATATTGCCCCTAGTCTTTTGGCCATCTTGAGCCTAGTACTACTCGTAGACTACTATCCATCTCAAGCAAGTACTATTCCTTAGCTCAAGCTTAGCGATGGACTTGAAGTAGGTTCCCAACTCAAGCTCACTAGGTTCCGTCTTAGTTGCAGCCATGTATAGCATTACTAGTTATTTTTCTAAGAGCAATACATACTCTTAGACTCCTTACGGTAGAGGGTAAGGTAACTTCTATTCCCGTTGTATAGTACACCCTGATTCTTACTATCCTTAAAGAGTAAATTAAGATGTAAACTTGTAAGGGTTGCATTCTCAAAAGCCATTGGAGTATTCATTTAATTGAAAGGACTACCTTGCCAATCAATTGTTCATAACAACTATGAACACTCAAATGAATGACTGTCCTATTGACCAATCAAGCCATGGTTTTGAGAAGACTTTACCTAGAGACAAAATCTATCATATTTTCATTTATTTGCACAGATTTGACTAGCACCACTGCTTAAGGAAAAATAAGACCACTAGTCACTAGAAGAATGAGTTACCTTATTCCTTGTATCTAATTTGACTAGCATTGTTGATAAGCAAAAAAATCCCTTAGAGTCTATAGGAAACAATGTTCAAGAGTGATTTATTGAGTTGTTCAACAAAGTTAAGAACTAAATATTGTTCCAATGTAATTGACATGTTCCTATGAGTCTAAACCACCCAACGTAATGAACTTAATTGGTATCTATTAAATCCTACTCGAATGAGCTGCCACAACCGATCCCAACTTATTGTCAACACACCAACACCTATGGTTATTAGGTGAGCAACTATTTCCACTTATGGGACAACAATCTAAGTATGCATAAATAATTGTTTCCCTTTCCTGCTTGGTGAAAATTATGTAATCATCTTTTCGATAGATTACACAACTAGGACTTCAGCCACAGCTATGTGAGATGTGAACCTCTCCTCTCAGAAAGGGGAGGCACCCTTCTTACTGCTGACAGAAGTGAGTAAAACAAACAAAGTAATTACAAAATGTACACAATACTTACGAAGTTGGGGGGGATGTGTCACATTCATCGTTCTCTCTTTTCTCAGAGAAGATGTTTACAATGCTTCACTGTTGGAAGTTCCTAATTCACAATAACTCTAAACTAACAGTGAGCAGTAATGCCAATACCTCTATCTTGTCAAAGCAAAGCGTAGAGGTACCAGAAGTGATTAACAGTAAACTAGTAAAATAAAAGGGAAAGCTCATGAAAGCACAAAGTCATTTCGTAGATTTTTCAATGGTGGATCTGTGAAAAGTGTGTCGTTTGTCACATTAGAAGCACAAAGTCTTCTTAGACACAACAATTCCTCGAACAGTATGAACAATTACAAGTGTAAAGTCTTGTAGATTATCCAACCAAAGTATTCCAAAGAGCTTGAATAATTACAAGCACAAAGTCTTGTAGATCATTCAACCAAAGTATCCAAAACACAAATGAAAATCTAAATAAAGGATGTAACACAAAGTTTACATGAATTACTTAGAGTCCTTCAGATTCCATAAGCTAATCACCACCAAATGAGATCAATTCATAAGATTATTGAATCCAACACAAAGTTTGGTTTGTAATCTTCTTCTTTATTGATCAGATTTCATTCACAAAGTATGAACACAAAGTTTCACAATTCTGCTTCAAAAAGGGCAGCACTTCGTTGCAAAATACTAAAGGATGAACAATACAAAGGAAATCCCTCACATTATATAGAAAGAGGGAAGAGAAAAATTAGGAATCTAATTTGAGGAAAT
Organism: Sequoia sempervirens; assembly: GCA_007258455.2. Classification (NCBI taxonomy): domain Eukaryota; kingdom Viridiplantae; phylum Streptophyta; class Pinopsida; order Cupressales; family Cupressaceae; genus Sequoia; species Sequoia sempervirens. The sequence goes on along the minus strand of VDFB02218393.1, from coordinate 8,834 downwards.
CAAGGAAAGTTGGGTGAGCGATTTAAGGAGATCTCACCTAACTTTGACGAAAGTCAAAGTGTAATTTGTTTTCAAAATATTACATCTTCGAACTTGGTGCAATTACAATTTACAAAAAGACATATATGATGTCAGGAAATATTTACAAGATGCATAAAAGGATGCATCAAAAATGTCTAACACTGGAGATCAGGAACCTTCTTCATGTTTCCTTTCTTGGGGCGCGGAAGTCTTCATATTTCTTCCTGGTCTCATGCACACACTTCTCATCCAGACCAACGGTGTAATCCACAATGGTGTGAATTCTCATGATTGATCTCATGGTAGATGAGTGAACCTTCTTGCACCCGTCAAGATACATTTTCAGGTTATCCAATGTGAGCCTTGTATCACAAATGATGTTCAGAGAGGCTTCTGAAAAGTATGCACTGTCAATCAACTTCATGATTGCTTCCTTGAAGATCTGGGATATTTCTGTGGCCGGAAGGAAGATACGATTCTCCTCAAGAAGTTGACCTGGTAAATCCTTGATACCTTTTTGAAGAATAACACAATGCCCTTCGACATCTTCCTGCACCTAGTGGAGATCTTTCGTAAGAGATTGAATTACTTGAATTCGATGTTTCAAGGATTCTCTTACCTCAATGAACTTTTCTTTGTTGGGAATTACCCCAACTTCCACCAATTTACTGAGCTTTACCTACTTCATCAGTGACCATGACAGCAGGCATTTTTCCATATCTCTACACTCCTGGGAGAGTACACTTTTTTCTTTATCAAGCTCTGTGGTGAGCTTGGCCAACAAGTTAGCTTTCTCGTCTGCATCAATTATGATCTGAGATCCATGTTCTATGATCTTCTCAATGAAATCATACAACACCCTACCTTTGGAGGCGAACTTCTCAGCTTTCTTGATAGCTGGGTCCTCAATACTTACCACTGCCAGCGGTTGTGCATTAGTTGGAGATCTTGCAAGTCTCTTTGCAACAGTGGCATAATGCTCTGCCCTCTATTTGTACATATTGTGAGCTTGCTCCATTTTATCTAGTCTTCCAGTCAAGATATCCAATGTCACTTGTGCATCTACTTTTGCACTTTCATTGGTAACCTTGCCAATCTGGACTTTTGTTACTTTGCAGTCCTCTATATTGACATCTCCTTCTTCTTGTGGTGGTATGCCAATCTCTGCATACTTATGGCCAGTCTTGTCAATGTTCAGCCTTGAGTATACTTTTTCCTTTTTCTTCCCTTTAGCCTTTGGAGGGACTATCTCTTCGAGGTCGAGCTCCTCTGGAGAGATCATTTGCTTCTTCTGCTTCGACACTTGAGATATCAACCAAGGGGGAAGGAAGGAGGTGTGAACTTCTAGATTCACTGCCAACTCAGTCATCATTGTCACTTCTGAAGTCATTGTCACCTTTGAAGTTACCATGGGTATTGTGATAATAGGAGAAGTGTCTGTCATCAATGCTCCTATAGACTGCACATTGAGCTGATCACACATTGACTCATTCATGAAATGATTGAATTCATTTTTAGAAGTGATATCATACGTTGGTGAAGATGGGCTAGGAATGGATGATGGAGGAATTGACAGCATATCAACCGTATGAATTCTTGTCACCGAGGGAGTATCAAGCGGGGTTGACGCTGCAAGAATAGTCGATATCTCAACTGCAGGAATGCATGTGGTAGGAATGGGTGATGAGGGAATAGGAGGTGGAGGAGTTCTTGAATTTGGAGGGGTACGAGGAACACTAGAAATCACAGGTGATGATGTTCTGGGAATTTCCTCAACTACATTCTCGAGTGGAGACATAGTTCTTTCTTGATCATGCTTGGGTTCTTGTTGATGACCCTCTTGTCTCTCTGATTCTAGTTCACCTTCGGAATCACCTTCAGATTCTTCTTCAGAATCTTCTTCAGACTCTTGCCCGCTTTCATAAACTTCTTTTTCATTGGAGTTTGATTCTGTTGAGTCTTCATCTTCAGTGGATTGGTCACTAGAAGTACCTTCTTCATTGGAATCTATCTCCTCTGGAACAACCTTTTACCTTTAGAGCAAGATGGATCAGATTTCATGGTTTCTCCTTCTGGGATGCACTGGGTATCTTTCTTACCAACAGTAAACTTAATCTTGGGACCTCTTTGTGAATAAGTGGGAACAACCGCTGATTTATTTTTCATGTGGAGTTCCTTGCTATCAGCGAGCTTCTGCTTTAGATTCTTCTCCTTCCGAGTCTGTTATGAAACTTTTCATTTCAAAACCATGCTTATGTAACCATTTTGCAGTGTTGGACATGATTGGCTTCAATCTCTCTCTCATGCTAGAACTTTCTTTCCTAGACCATTGAATTGAAGGCAACAGCGTTTTAGAAACCTCTTTTACATCATAAACAACATTCATGATATCGCCAGGATCTGTAAAATCCTCTGGTAGGTCAGCAATCTCAAGGTCTCTGATTTGCTGCACAGTCAACCTGCAATAATCCATTTTGTGAATGGCTTCTTCATCTCTGCAATCAGCCCAGATGTCTTCAAAATGGTACTTGTGATGATGACCCTTTTGTAATTTCCTTCTGACATCCTAGTAATCAAAATCAAACCTATACCTGTAGGTCTTGATTTTCATGATTTGTATCTTAGCATAGACAGATTTGGCTTTTTGTACAGTTGGGATAGTATATCTGTCGATTTTCAGTGGGAACTTGAATCCACGCTTGTGGTTACTTCTTCGTTCTTTATGCACTGAAATCAACTATATGCACATCTCCATGAGAACCCACTTGTCTGAAGGATATCGTGGCAGCATGTAAGGGCAACCAGTGTAGCACCCTACTCTTAAATAAGTAAACGTTGGGAATTGAAGAAATAAGCATCCAACTTTACTTACCACCTTATAGGCATCATCCGATACCCTTCTCCTTTCGAGAACTAGATCAAAATTGAAATGAATAGGTGCGAAGAAAGCATCAATAACCCGCCTAAAATGATGGAAGCTTTCCTTCAATTCCAGTTGATAGAAGAATTTATACACAGGTACCAGCATCCGATTCCCTTTTGTGGATAGACCTGGAAATTGCCTCATTACAGCTGCTGTATACACTAGGTAAGAAGTCATATAGAAACCTCTTTTACATCATAAACAACATTCATGATATTGCTAGTTCTTTCTTTCCTAGACCATTGAATTTCAGGCAACGACCTTTTAGAAACCTCTTTTACATCATAAACAACATTCATGATATCGCCAGGATCTGTAAAATCCTCTGGTAGGTCAGCAATATCAAGGTCTCTGATCTGCTGCACAGTCAACCTACAATAATCCATTTTGCGAATGGCTTCTCCATCTTTGCAATCAGCCCAGATGTCTTCAAAATGGTACTTGTGATGGTGACCCTTTTGTAACTTCCTTCTGACATCCCAGTAATCAAAATCAAACCTATACCTGTAGGTCTTGATTTTCATGATTTGTATCTCAGTATAGACAGATTTGGCTTTCTGTACAGTTGGGATAGTATATCTGTCGATTGTCAATGGGAACTTGAATCCACGCTTGTGGTTACTTCTTCATTCTTTATGCACTGAAATCAACTGTCTGCACATCTCCATGAGAACCCACTTGTCTGAAGGATATCGTGGCAGCATGCAAGGGTAGCCAGTGTAGCACCCTACTCTTAAATAAGTAAACATTGGGAATTGAAGAAATAAGCATCCAACTTTACTTACCACCTTATAGGCATCATCTGATACCCTTCTCCTTTCGAGAGCTAGATTAAAATTGAAATGAAAAGGTGCGAAGAAAGCATCAATAACCCGCCTAAAATGATGCAAGCTTTCCTTCAATTCCAGTTGATAGAAGAATTTATACACAGGTACCAGCATCCGATTCCCTTTTGTGGATAGACCTGGAAATTGCCTCATTACAGCTGTTGCGTACACCACGTAAGAAGTCATATAGAATTTCAATGTGGAAGGTGCATTGATTAGCTGCTCATGTATTTCATTACTGATCTATTTTCCCCAGTCAATGTGCACTTTTTGTCTTCTTATAATCCTGATGTATTCATACATCCAATCATGAAAAGTGGATGATTCTGGCAAGCCTTTTACTCTGCTTAAAAATGTGATCATATCTTTGACGTCAACTTTTAAATCACTTCACAGGAGTCTTTTTGGCCATCTGGAAACAGATTGTCTAGGATTCTTCAACCATTGAGTATTTATTAGGTTTTTAGCCTTGTTGGGATCAACGTCAAAGACTTCTTGTGCTTTTTGTATAGAGATTTCAATGTACTTCTCCATTTGAGGAACTTTAAACACAATATCAAAGAAGTCAGGGTCGAGTCTTAAAATCTCGTGCCCAGAAGAATCAATCACACTTATGCTTTCCTTGATGTAATGAGATGCCACTTGAAGGACAAATTCCATATTGTGTGCAGCAGCAGGGAACATAGCTACTAAATGCAGGTTACTATGTACAATTGCTCTCATTGGATCAGGAAGAGGCTTTATCTCAGTTTGCTTTGCAAAATCAACCAAGTCTTGATGGCTAACCTCTGTGTCTTTTATTTCTTCCACCTTGGAGACCACTACAGTCAGCATATAGACACCTTGATATTTATATTTCATTTTTCCTTTTTCTTTTGAAAAAGACAGAGGTTTTCTAGCAGTCATCAAGAGCAACTGAATCTTTGATTAATCAACTTTGAAGATCTTGAAAAGAGACTACAAGATGTGGAGTCAGAACAAAGGTTAGTCATTAAATAGCATGGGAGTGCGTGAGGTGAGCAATGACGATGAGCAAACGTGGATCAGATTACAAGGCATGCAAAATGATGCACAAATTGGAAGGAATGAGGTTCAAAATGAAACTTGACAAGTTCGAAGTATTTCGGGGAAAAATTGTGAAAAGTGTAAGGGCGCTAAAAATCAATGCCCTTGCATTTTGAGGAATTTTGGCTTTGATGCAGGGGCGCTAAAAAAGATCGCTCCTACATTTCAGTGTTAGGAAAAAATTATGAAATGTCAGGGCGCACTTTTTCAGCGCTATGACATCTCTCACTATGAAGTTAGCAATTGATATGGCATTGAAAAAGTGTGCTTTAGCATTTGGGAAAGGCAATGAAAACATAATGCAATGATTTCTGAGATCGATGCTTTGGCAATGTGGAAGTATTGAAAGGATTAAAAACAATACTTAAGAAGGCATATTAAAGTGCATCAGATATTCACTTATTGCCATGGCTTGTATGGAAAGCACATTGCAATCTTACTCACAAAACGTGAGTTCTTTCATTGTCATTTCAAAGCATTGGCATAAGCATTATGTGAGGAGACCAAAACACGCAGGTAAGAACGACTAAAAAGAAGAAAAGAAAATGTGTATGTGCAAGAAAGCAACGCCAAAACAAATGATGGAAGCTTAAATGCGTGATGATATTCCAAAATGTGACTAGGGTAAGAGGGAAAACATGCTCAATAATTAACTAGACTCCACATCAATGGCGAAATAAAGAAAACACATGGGTAGAAGAAAAATGTGTGAAGAAATTAGGAAAAACGCATTTACAAACCATTAAAATGAACTTGAAACAAAGTTAAAAATGAATGGAAAAGAGGGAGGTAAGAAAAAAGACTTACCAAAAAGAGAAACGAAAACTTGGTTGAAGAGGAACTTCAAATTTCTCCAAAAACATGTTTTGCAGCTTGAGAAGATTTTGCCCAGCAAGAAGGAAGGAAGTTTGAAGATCATAAACAATGAAAATGAAACTATAAAACAATTTTAAGTGAATGAGAAACACAAAAAACCTAACTCAAGTCGCCCAATTAATTAAGGCACAAAAAGTGGCATGATGAGTGAAAAATACAAAACGCATGAAGAAATGCACCTAGGCAAGAAAATGACTAAGTTTGGACAAAAAGTGTAAGAGCGCACTTTTTCAGCGCTCTTGCATTTTTTGAAAAAAACACTTTTATGCAGGGGCGCTGAAAATTAGCACCCCTACACTTTTCATACTTAGTCAATTTTTGGCTTGTGAGTAGGAGCACACTTTTTCAATGCAACTGCATCTTTCGCAATTTTAACTAAGTATGAACAGTGAGGCTTCGTGAAGGAGCTCATTTCGAAGGTCTTCATGAGGCGAACATAGGGGGATGCTCAAACTGACTATTTAAGGCTTTGGAATGCATTTCGAGGTGGCTTGAAAATCACCTCATTTTGCGTGTTTGAAATTCACAAACCTAGGAAACAGACAAGTTTCGTAGGGGGGTTATCCATGGAATGAGCGCTGCTAGATTCCATGATAACATTTCCCAAATCTAATTAGGAGCAAGATATTAATTACTCTTCCTTATATTTATAAACATGACATATATAGACACTTGTAAAAGGCATATTTCTACCATTATCCAATCTTCACTAGCATGTTATTTTGTTTCATGTTTTCAAATCGGATTAATAAACTCTATAATCTCATCCTTTGTCAACTCATTTGTTGTCCTACTAGTTTCATTAGCTCCAATACAAATCAAGAAGTTGAACACACCTCAATTTAGAAAACAAAAAACCTCTAGCCACAAGATTATATTATAAACTTTAATTTATCATTTCCCCGATATGCCTAAATTCTATATTAGTTATAAGGCATCCTTGTAAATGTATAGAAATGTAAAACTATGGCTTAATCGTTTAGTCCATATTTCCCTTTGTTAGCAACCAAAAGACTCAAAAAGAAACTTATTGAACTATTGTACTAGTGCTACCTTAAGCATTCTATAGAGTTAAGTTTCGTGTAGCTGTAAGAATTTTACTTCTATTTTATTTTAAATCTTGAAATGGGTGAAAGAAAAAGCATGCCAAGTAAGGGTATGAGCAATAAGAGATCAGAAGGATCAATGTTAATGTTTAGGGACTTCACAAGATGTCAGGCTAAGGAAAGGAACAACAACATTAGATTTTGCAAAAAGAAAACCCATATTAGAGCAAAAGTCTTTAGCACCCCATTTTCACATACCATAATGCTTTATGTTTCAACTATTATTGTGCAACCTAGCAATGCTATGGTTCATATTTTGCCCCTACTCCTATAATTTACCAGCTATTATAAACCAAGAAATGTCATTGCCCAATAATTGCTCAAATAAAACTCTTAAAGAGGTGAGACGAAAAATACCATTTCTAGAAGTTTAAAATAAATTATGATTTTGAAGGCCAAGATAGTTTTACATTAAAGTTACAGTATCACAAAAGATTAATTGCAAAAGAAAAGAAAGGAAGATAAAACCCGAGATGTGATGAGCTGAAGAAGCAAATAAGAATACCCTAGCCGCCTAGCTCTGGTCTCCTCTTCAAATCCCATCCAGACCCTTGAAACAACCACACCCTTGTTCTTTCTTTTCTCTTCTCACTGATTCTCCTCCAAAATGAGACCTCTGCAAGTTGATTTAAGGAAAGAGGTATGAGTTTCTCCATGGCATGCTGGTCAATGTTCTTTCTTGCCATTGGCAGATGTTGCAAGGGTTTCCAAGCTTCTTAATGCTTCTATTTTCCTCCTCCTCACCAAGCTTCTTCCTCCTTGGTTGAGATTTCTACTTCTGGTGTTTTCTTAGTTGCCTTCTTCTCCCGTGAAAGCTTCTCCTTCATTTTCCCGTGTCCTTCTCTTTTCCTTTCCATATTTGCTCGATGATAGACTTTATTTATTTCTTCATTTTATTTAATTTGATGGGAATCTTAGTTTATACACCCCTTGTAAATGTCAATTTAGTGAATGACATTTCAAATTATGGTTTATTTTATTTTATTTTTCTTCTTTTCAACACCCATCTATTTTCTTTTAGGTAATATTCATGGTGAGTGTTTATTTATTCATTGTCTTTAAATTGTTGTTATTTCAATAATGTAGCTATCAATTATATAATTTATAATTTTATTATTTTCTTATATAACTTAATTTATTTATTCACCTTTAGATATTTATCTATTTGAATTTACCCCCTTCTCTCACAGACCTTAATTAAATCTACCAAATTGAGCATTGTCAAATAATCGAGATATTTAAGTGGACCTAATGGCTCAACCTAGCCGAGTCAAGTAACTCTATCAAAATATATGTATCAAAATCCTAGGTTGAATGGACCTCAAGCTACTGGAATCTACAGACAAGGTCAACACTAGAATGACATACCAATTGTCTATCTCTCACTCAATGGAACCACATAATCTACCTCACTTTGCACCCCTGGTACCTGCATCCAACAACAAGCCTCACACAAATAAAAAATCCAAATCATTAGTCCATGTTAATCCAACATTTAATGCATTAAATTAAAATAACATAATAAGATTGATGAGCACACTTAATAATAATAACATCAAGGTTCATAATTTTAACGCACACTCATGCACACACACAAACACACACTTATATATGTTCACATATTAAAGTTCGAAATTCCACCCCTAGTCCAAATTACATCGGGGCTAGGGGTCATGCAAAATGATTAACAAAGTATCGAGGGGTTATGACATAGAGCTACCAACAGTAGCTGTAAAACAAACTAGCCAAAATGCCAGTCAAACTATACAAAACTAGACTTACAATATTGGAGTGAGGGTTGTACAAAATATCAACCATAAAAAACAATCACATATAGACATATTAGAAAAGTTGTATAACATTTTTACAATGCTCAATTTTATTGTCCAATTGAAACTTAACTACATGATCTTTAATTTGTTGTAAATTTTGTTTAGCCCTCTCATTCTTCTTGCATATAACCTGAATCTATAAGAAAAGAACAACCACCTAAATTTATCTGTCAGAGTAAAGTCG
>VDFB02218391.1:0-13986 GCA_007258455.2 Sequoia sempervirens | reverse complement strand
AATTTAATACATCACATATAAAATCCCTGACAATATTGCATTACAATTTCATCAGTATGCATTCTAACCTAGGACTACTTATCAAATCCTTATACAACACATATCTGCCTATAATCCCATTCAAAAAAATTGATTAATTCCTTGAATTAAAGCTAAAATAGAATCATACACACCACAACAGTGAGATGGATAAAACAACCCTTAATTATTTCATTCAAAGTTCAGATACGCATGTACAATGGAGAGACATGAGCTCCAATTTTCATTTCAACTCAAATGCTAGTACTGCTATACAACATTAAATCTCTATGAACTCAAAACCTGTTACATAATGACTCAAAACCTAAATTTCATTTCTCTAAAACCATCAGACTTTACAATTCACTCTGCAACTTCACCTAGACCTGACAAAAATTATCTAACTTGCTAACCCATACTTATGGCCTTGAAATCCTTCTTATAGAAAATGAAGGAGCAAACAAGCACTAGGCAAAAAAGTACACCTGTCACCAGTCAATTGAAGCACCTGGTGATATTATAAAATTTGTTACAATGGCCACCACCTTGAAAAATATTCTTGTTAATCATATCAGCTGAGGAATGTTGATGCAAAAAACCACAAGAAAAACACACCAAGAAAGCCGTCAACACAAAACTAGAACCATTGCAAATCAGAAAGACTGGATGGTAAACTCATAGTTCAATTCTTTTACTCTCATTCAAATATTTTGTTACTCCAATTCTATTAATTTCATCAATACTGGCCATACTAATCAAAATTAATTACTTCCCATCTTAGTATTATATGCATTTTACCGCTTTTACTTATTCACATCCCTTCAAAAAAGATTCCGTGTGAGTCGGTACTACCGATTTTAGTCCATAAAGTCTACCTTCCAAAAATCATAATCAGCCATCAAAATTGAATTGATTTGATCATTGATGGCCTTCACTTATGCCGAAGTTCCGGCTGTTGAAATGTAATTAATTTTCCATAATTCATCACTCATTATATCGTGCAACAATGTGTTACCCCAATCATTAGAAATGGTCTACCAAAATTCCTAATCTTCCACTCAAGTCATCTGGTAAGGTCTGAAAACCTTGCAATGATTTCACTAACACATGAGTATGCTTTAATGATTGGGGCTTATTATTTATATCAAAATTGAAGGCCTTATACATGATATCTAGATCACTGGCCCTAGGGATCCAATTTTCAATTATTGGTATCGCTACTTCCTGATCCCTATCAATATTCTTTATTTTTGCTAACAACAAAGAATATAAAGAATGTATAGATAACAATTTTCTATCAACCTTTTCATTTAAATGCCTCAAAACAGTAGTAACAATTTCCTTTTGCTTTAAGAGAGATCCCTCCTCAATTTTCTTTAATGATGGCTACAATTCATCAATTTTTTGCAAGAGCTGCTTCTTTATAGGATCGACAGAGCACTCTATTTCTTCTTCAACTTCCTCTAAAGAAAGGGTGAGGACATGATTCTGACTGGGAGATCCTGGTGTGGAAACAATTGGAGAAGCGGGAGGCACTGACCCTACTATGGAAGGTAATGTACTACTTCTTGGAGCACTTGATGTCTCCCCAATCTGCTTATACCTAAACCTCTCCACTTCATTTTGCAACTCAAAATTTTCCTACTGCATCTTGTTGTACTCCTATATCAAAAGGTTATATTTTTCCATTAAGCTCTTCCTTTCAGCCTCCTCCCTTTCAATAGTATTTTGGGCCAATTTGGCCACATTCACAATCAAATTAGTGGCCTCGGTGGTTGAGGTCTCTGAAGCTCTCTTTATTATCAATCCTCCCTTGAAATTTGATTTCATTATCAAAACATCTAGTTTTCTCCCCTTGTGGGGGCCACGCCTAAATTGCCGAGTTTCATATTCCTCACTAAAAGTAGTTTTGCACGTCATTTTGACTTTTCTCGAGTCTTGAAAGGGATTCTAGACTTGATAATAGCATTAAAGGCTAATCGTGAGATTCCAATGTCCCATCTGGGCAGAATTAATACTAACTGTGCCCAACTCCACCAGTTTTCTTCCTTCTTCAGGAGTGATGTTCTTGAATTCTTCCATTAATTCATCTTTTACCTCCTCATCATTCTCTTGGTCTGACCTGTCAGGCCTTAGTTCTCTTCTCTGCCTACATTTATCTTGATACTCTTCAAACTTCATCCTCCATACCAATTGTAAGAATACATGAGTTTTTAAAAATGTATTGTCATCTAGAAACCCCTTGCATGCCTCCATTCTTGCATCTTGTACACTTTTACCTTTCATATCTAAATCGATAAAACTAATTCAAATTCTGCCTAGGAGGGAATGTATCTCTCAACTTCCCATGTTCTGATCGTACAAGAACAATAATCTCAATCCACCAAATCCCCTCTGTAGTTGATCATTTTCCTTCCAAGGTTTGGGGCCCATGGCGGTGATGAGGTGGGATTATCTTCAGACATGATTCTAAATCAATAATTTTGATTGCCCCAGGCACTTTAAATTTTGGACTTGGTTGTGGAGGCATTTTCATAATCTGTTTTCCTTTTTTGTCCACCTCTTCTTCATCACTGCTACTATCCTTTTTCCTCCTATAAATGGGCCACCTTTCTGTAGGCTGGTATGCTGGCCTTGTTTCAATTGGTTTGGCACCTTGCTCTTGTACACCCAGACTCAATTCTAAATTTATCTTTTTTTTCCTCAATGTGCTCATAATTTCCTTGAAGTTTCCCATCAAAAAATCAATTTTCTTATGGTAGGGACTGAACTCCTATAGTGGATCATATTTCGGATCCATTTTGTGCACAAAATCTAGTAGCTTACCATAAATTATCCATTTCTCCTTGTTCAACTCCTATCTATTCAAATCAAATTCATTTCTAATCAAGTCTTCAGGGAAATTGAACTCATGCACAAATTTTCTAACTTTTATTATTTGTCTAAAAAGAGAAAAGAAACCCTTAGGATCATGCTGCCGCTTTGGTCCACACCTCAAATGGTAATAATTAAAGAAATTATCAAAATACATCTAACCTCCCTTTGAAAATACAAAATCAGACACCATTGTACAATCTGGGAAAAATATTCCCTTACCCCTTCTAGTGAGGTTGTCCTCATGAATACAACCTATCTGTCACATAACTTCTACAAATCCCACTCTTGGTTGCACATTGTATGGCAGTATATGAGGGGATCCCTGAAAACCATATACTCTCAAGATAGTGTTGACTGGGTATGGGATAATGTCACCCCTAGTTATGGTAAACCTTCAATTTTGGCTTCCTCTCCTTTGGCCTGGGGAAATCATGTAATTCCTCAGGGATCCTAGGTATATTCACCATTAATCTAGCCCTTAATCTGGAAGCAAAACAATTATCAAATTGCACATAACTAGTGCTTTCCTTATTACAAGATAAATCTGTAGCCCATATCTATACTGGCAATCTTTCTCCATCAAGTGATTGGCTTAATTTTCATCCTCTTAGAGAAAAAGTCAACATTCTTAAACAGAAACATATGCATTAGCATAGAATACCAAAATAATTGAGTGTCGGTATCATTTTTTTGTAGCTTTGACGGCCCTTCATGCATCCTCTCAGCCAAGAAAGAAGTGAAGTCATAGGTCACGGAGAAGTTAGGGTGTTGTATTTGCACCCCCATGAACATATAGGCAATGGGAATTACCGTACCAGGACTGAAACCTAAAATATGACATAAAGAATAGAAAGTGGCCAGGAAATGGTTTGCAAAACAATTTAATTTGAAAGGTTCTTGGTCACTGGGGCTGATATGAAATTTGGAACCTCCTGCCCTAGCCAGATGAGGTGGAAGGAACCTTGCTCTAAAAAGAGATTTCAGCTTTGCATACTCCTGCTTCATTTCCTCAAGGTTGATAGGAACCAAGTCTTCGCTCGATTCACTCAAGTCAAAAATATGTTGTACCTCTTCTCTATTAATGCTCAATAGAACATTTCCATCATTGTCCTTGATTATCCGTGTAATAGGGTCATCTCTTGTAGCCACTATCCTAAGAAGGTCTACATCAGGGAATACATTTGGTACCATCAACTTCCCCATATCATACATCCATCCATTTGAAAAAGGATGAGGCAAATTCCTTTGTCCGTACCACAATCTGAACAATTCCAAGCCAGTGAGGGGAACCCTAGCATCAGCAATGTTGGAGCAATTATACACTAACCCTTCCCCCAGGATTTTCCCTCACATTAGGACCAATCCATTCCTTCTATCATTCGTTGACAAGGGCAATTGATCCAGAAAATCATCATACAGGTTTCGTTTCAAATATTCAGTTTGGCTAGAATGTTGCTTGGGTGGTGCCATCTCAGACAAACTAGGGCTTCTTTATAACGTTATGATTCAGATATCTAGGACTAACCAAAGATACAAAATTATAGGACAAAACACTACAATTTCTCACAACTATAATTAAACTATAGCCCTAACACATTCATCAACAAGATCACAACACATCTAGCTAATCCTTTCCCAAATTCAAATGCAAAATGATTGGGAGGCACAGAAAATAAACTCATGACTTTGTTCGCAGAACTCCCAAATTCTGGCTACAGAAACTCACAATTCTACCTTCAGCTCTGAAACTGCTCCATGAAATAGTTGAATGCTTTGTGATATAGACCAAGCAGGAAAATTGATTTTATTGTTGATCAAATTATGTCAGCAAGTGTCTCATCTGCCATTAAAGCTCAATTTCATGCTGCATGAACAACTCCAACCATATTTGATGTAGATTTAAATTTGAGCTATCGATTCTTTAGCTTGATCAAATCATTGACAGCCACCTTCAAAACAAGCTGACACAATTTCCAACATGGCAATAAGGGCCCACCTTACCATACACTAGGAAGGAAGTCCACGTGGCAATTGCCCAAGATATCGCAATCCTGAAACTTCTAATCGCACGATGGCGGGCAACCATTGATCCTGAGCATCAATGATCTCATTCCTTTAACACAGTCGCCAGCCATGTTGTTAACCTTCGAGCAACTTTTCTAGTGAGATTATAACATATCCATCTATTTAGAACATGTGCGTCTCAAGAACACTTTAGTAATTCGCCCCTTAATACATTGCTATTGTTTCCTTTACTCTTTAGGCTTCATCGGATGAGACACATGGCGCCTGCCTGTGATTTCGAAATCAACCCGAGCACCATCGCGGGATGGTGGGGAACGACTCAAATAAAATGGCAATTGGTTAGTGATAGCGCAAATTTGATCCCCCGTATAGGACACATGGCGCCCGCCCGTGATTTCACGATCCTTCAATTCCCAATCATGGGATGGCAAGCACCATTGATATCTATAGGAAATAGATCAACGACAACACTAAATCAACCCTTGCAAAATAAAACATTCATTAAAAGGAGAAGTGGGCATTACTAGGTAGATGACAAAAAACATGAGTTTTTTTTTTAAAGATGAAACATGGGGCCAACCGAGACTTAGGAAATAAAACCTTGGGGAGGAAATAAAGTATTAAAATCAAAGTTGGGTTTTAATTTTAATCTGGTGATGTAAGCCTAAGCCATTAACCCCAGTGGTCATGTCACCGACGGCTTAGCCAAATCCTTTCATTAAATACTAACCGTGCAATGTATAGGTTTTTCAGATTCAAAGATATGGGAGAAGATCTTGATTGTACCCTGCCAACTCGCAAACCTAAGGTGCCACCCTGTTATTTGGCGCAAGGTCAACAAAAGGCAGATGTGTGTCCTGTATGGAATGTGGGGCCTAATCTCCACTATTGAGCTCATAACCCATGGTTTTAGATTGACAACCAAGATCAAAAGCTAATGTAAATCTCTGTTGTTCCCTGCTAGCTCACAGGAGGAAGATGAAGGTTGGTTAAAAGCCGCGAGGTCAATGAGATTGCGATGCGTAGCTCTAGCCATTTAGTTTGCAAAGTGCATAGGACCTACCGACATGGTAGTTGGTTTCCAAGATGGATTAATGTTATTGGTCATGAGGAAGGTGAACGATGCTTCATTGGAGGTCAAACTGAGTTAGCCCAAGATAAACCGTTTGATCTGCCAACTCTTCAGGAGATCAGTGGGCAGTATTCAAAGTTGGAAAATGACACATGGTGGTCGTTTTATCGTACAACTGGTGAAGCATTAATGAATTATTACTTTCTTGTGTAGTCATGTCGATCTCAATTTGTGTGAAGATGTTGTTGTTGGAAATCATGAAGGGTGATCTTTGGATTCTCATGCAACTCTAGTTAAACAGTGACAGTACATACACTGCCAAATTGCCATGTTTGCACATGCATTTTTACTAAGCATTGATGAAGGTTGCCATTACCTCGTACAATAAATACAAGAGGAATTAACTACTAATATTGTCATTCTTGTAGCAGTTAGAGCACTTTGTGGGTTCAGTCTAATCAAGTTTGAGTGCTTTTCTAAGAAGAGAAAATGAGTAATTCAGTAAGGAGGTGTGTTCGTTTGAGCTCACAAAAGCTCAGTCTTGCTATTTAGGAAGGTGCTTTGGTTGAAAAGCCCAAGCTTGTGCCCACTATATGCAGTAGAAGGTTACAATTCTAGGATGTTACTGCTCAATTGGTAGATGAAAAAGGCAAGCAGTCGACGATGTGCTCTATTACTAGTGTCGGTAGGAAAATAAGGTATGGGCATGGCTCCTCTAGATGCCAACATTCACCCATTGACCTTACAAGCAACACTTCTGATAATGTAACTGAGACCAACTCCGACTACTGTCGATATTTACCTCGCTTCAATCATGGTCTACCCTCTGATGAGGAAGTGATATTTGTGGTGCCATTGGCTGTTAAAACCCCAAGCAGACGGACTAGAACCGTATTGGGCAAGGACAAGAAAGAAGAGGAGGCTAAGGGTCTACCGTATTGGGAAACAACTAGAAGCGAGCGTGTATACCGGGGTTTGAGTGTTGGTAAGGGTAGGGTAGCTGGTAAATAAGAAGTTGTTGTGGTGCCTTTGTGGCAATTTGGTTGCCTAGTTTTGGCGTGGATAGCTTACAAGGGATTTGATGACAATTTGTGCTTTCTAAGCTTCCCCGCCTGTATGCCACTCATGTTTCTTTAGATTCAACGTGTGGGAAGTTTTGAAATGAAAGTCAAAATGCAATGGAGATTTTTTTCAAATGAAAATTTGTAGTGAAATTACATTTGAGCCTGCAGCTTGTTTCTCCCTTGTCATATAAAGGGAATTCAAGGCTCATTTGTAGGGAGAGAACTGATGAAAGCTCTAGCTAGGTTTTGAGTTGAATATATGGGTAGAAAGATATATGTCCTCTGATGAGGAAGTGATATCTATGGTGGCATTGGTTGTTAAAACCCCAAGCGAACATAATAGAATAGATAGCCTGTTTTGAGTTTTGACGAATATGGCGCAAATTATCTTAAATTGCAGATGACTTATGGGCAATGAATAAAACGATAATTCTAATATATTTTCCCTTATGTGATTTTGAGTGAATTTTGAATGAAATGTTAATGATGTTGTCATTCTTCTTTTGAGAATTTGTTCAATTGTGTGTCTATGCTTTTGCTTTGATTCAAGAAAATAAATTAAATTCTTAAATGGAGTCATAAGTTTACAATTATTTACAAAGGATTTGATAAGTAGTAATATATCAAAGAATTGAGCTCCATAATGCAAGGTATTATATGAGTAGTCCATTCTATTAAATTCTTTGGTCATTTCTGCTAACAATAAATGGGTAACTAAATATTTAACTGGGGAAGAATAAAAGAATAATATGTAAACGGGTCACTCACCTACCCTCTACTGGCCCCTAAACCTTAAACCCTTAACCCTTAAACTCTAAACCCTTAATATTAGGTGTATTAAAACATTATAAAAGTATAAATTTTTGGAGTTCTATTAGGAATTGAATGATAAATGACAATGAATGGGAAAATCTAAGGCACTTTAATATTTTCAACTAAAAATTTAGAGTTCAATTAGTATTAGTGTTCACTTAGGGTTAGGTTTAGGGTTCAATGAATGTTCAATTTGGATTAGGATTGAGGATGAGGTTGGGGTTTAATTAAGGTTATGAATTCAATAAGAATTCAAATAGGGTCAAGGTTAAGGTTAGGGTTGGGGTTAAGGTTCAATTAGGATAAGAATTAGTGTTAGGGTTAGGATTATAGTTCAACTGTAGTTCAAAAGTTAGGTTGGCGGTACAATTAGGACTAGTGTTCACCAAATTTCAACATTAGGGCTACTACCACTAAGGTTAGTTTTAAAGTTCAATTAGGGTTTGGTTAGGTTGGACAGGAATCAAGTAGGTTTGGGGCTAGGCCTGGATTAGAGTTAGGTTTTATGGTTTAGTTAGAGTTAGTTAGGTTAGGTAGAAATCATAATGCGCTAGTGGTCAATTACAATTAGATTTAGTGTTCAATTAGGTATAAGAGTCCAAATAGGTTAGGTTTAAATAGGTTAGATTAGAATAGAATAAGTTTTGTTTAATTATGATATCTAGAATTTAGTATAATTTTAGAAAATGAAATGATTTGGACACAGAAAAAAAATAGAAAAGTTGATTTTATATAGATCTTATTTCTTAATTTATTCTAAAATTCTAATTAATAATTGCTATATTAATATAAAATGAATATTTAATTTAATTTAATTTAATTATATTAGATAATTAGTAAAACTAAATAGAGAATGAATATTTTATGGATTTTAAAATTAGAATTTAGTTTAATTTTATTTGTAATGTCAAATATTAAAATTTTAGATTGAAATACTTAATTGATTTTAAAATATTTATAATTAATGTTCAATTTATAGAATAATATTAAGGCATTAATAAATATAACCCACAACATAATGTATTAAAGATGCATCAAAGTATTTAGCATTCCTTCGGCTTCACCGAATGAGACATGTGGTGCCCGCCCGCGATATCACAATCAATAAAGAACTCACAACTTTTGATCACGCGATGGTGGGAAACCGTGGATCTCAACCATCGGAAATCCTGTTCATTCAACATAGTCGCCAACCTTGTTATTAACCATTGAGCACCTTTCTATCAGGATTATAACATCTCTATTGATTTAAAACACGTGCATCTTATAACTGCTTTAGTAACCCGCAGCATAATGTATTAAAGACCCATCAAAGTATTTATCATTCCTTCAGCTTCACCGGATGAGACACGTGGCGCTCACCCGTGATATCATGATCAACTGGTGGGGTCATCGCGGGATGGTGGGGAATGGCTGAGATCACACAAAGAGTGATCTACGGCCATGAGAACTTGTCCCTCTGCAAAATAAAAAACATTTATTAGGGGAGAGAGCTCTGGCTCAAGTGGCAAAATAAAAAAAATTATTAGGGAGAGGGTGCACTCAATCAGATGATAATACCTAGTCTTACCACATATTTATACTATATATTAAAATAAAACAAATTAAATGTGAATAAAGATAGTATTTATACAATCCAAGAAAATAAGTTAAAATGTATTTAATAAAAAATTATATATCAATTTGTTTTTCTTTTTAGATGAATTATATGATTTAAACATTTTAATCTTAAATAACATAAATGATAAATTGAAGTGGAAACTAATATTATTTTAAAATGTTGAGGTTTCATATTTATATGTGTGAGATTGATTTAATATTCCAGAAAATGAATGTTAAAATATCATGAAAAAAAGGGCATAGAATGAATGTAGAAGTAAAATTATATTTGCATATATTCATAAAATAAGATCTAATAAACAAAAAATATATGCAATTAAAATTAAAGGAAAAATAATTCAACCCAAATTTAGATAAGAGAGATAATTAGATTATATGATAACTTTAAGGCTAGGGTTAGGGTTTGATTAGGATTAGTGTTTGCTTAGGGTTATGATTAGAGTTATGAATCTAAAATTAGGGTTCAATTAGGGTTATGATTAGAGTTATGAATCTACAATTAGGGTTCAATTAATGTTCACTTAGGGTTTCTTTCTTGGGAGAATTTTATTGAATGGTAAGTGTATTTTATAAAATTAATATGTCAAGAATTAATTTTTGATAATACTACATGTGATTTTTCATATGATATTACATTGTAGATTAAAATTGATAATAGATTTCCTTCCTTATTTTGCATTGTAAGCTACCATAATATATGGCCTTAAAATCCTATTCATATTTTGAGCTTTTCTAAACTATACAACACGACATCGAACAAAAAAATTTGTTATGCATTTTTTCCAAGCACAAATCCTTAGAATTATTAATGTGTTACTTAGGTTAATTCTTTATTGCAATAAATAAATACACACTAATAAATATATTATGGATTTGAGGGAAAATATTAAAATATTTATATATATAGAAAAATTTAAATGCAAGGGATTTAAATGCAAGGGATTCAAGTACATACCTTTGCTTTTGTTAATGCTGATGAAGATACAAATGTTGATGAAGTGCCAAATTTGATGACATGATCTTCCTAAAAACCTGGAATATCTTTGCTCTATGTGGCACTTGAAATTTTCTACAAAACTATAACTAACTCTACCTCAAATTTGTGACTTTGGACCCATTTTGCATCAATAACATGGTTTGGACACATTCTAATCCAGCATGTAGCTACAATATGCAATTAAATGCCCAAAAATAGTTGGGAGCAGTGTTGAGATTGGTGGATCTTTGGGAAGGTCCAACTCCTTCACCTTGTATCTCCTATAGATAGAGGCAGAGATGAATATATAGAATGAGAGAGTGGAAAAGGATAAAAATAGATAGAGATATAGAGAGAGATAGAGGGAGAAATAAATATATAGAGAGTGTAGGGAGATAGAGGGGATATATATATATATATAAGGGAGAGAGAGAGAGAGAGATGGCAAGACAGAGATATAAGGAGATATAGAGAGGAGAGGAGAGACAAGCAGGAGAAAACAGAGGATGGAGAGGACTACTAGAAATAGGGGGGAGATAGGAGAGAGAAAGAGGGAGAGATAGGGATAAATGGAAGAAAGATAGATATAGAGATATGGAAGGGACAAATAGGTTGAAGACAGATAGGGAGGTGGACAGGAGTTGGGAGAGGAGGGAGGAAAGGGAGAGGAAGAGGAAGGAAGGGGGAGGGAGCGTGGGGGGGAGGGAATGGAATGAAATATTCAATAAATAATAATATAAATATTATAAGAATTATATAATTTGTATTTTAAATCACACTATATTTTATTTTTTGAAAAATATGTAATTTTTTAACCATTTTCCTATATATTTAGTATTAAGATTTTTTACATATTTTAACAATTCAATATATAACACAAATAAAATATAGTTAATAATTTAATTAACTAGCATACCTATATTAATTAATAATATATGTAAAACACGCCAAGAGTTATCTTTATCAAGATGCCTATTGACTTGAAAAAATGCTTACATTTTTATGAATATGAATTTGGAAAGCAATCAATTTGATTTCATTATTGTTTGTATCATTGTTTATCTCAATGACCATATATAAGGGTACACATTCAAATTTGAAATCATACCAACTTTTCTATAACAACAATCAACCAAGAGCAATAAATTTAAAAGCAGAAATGTTCATCAATCATTAGATTTAGTATTGACAGCATCAAAGAAGTATATCATGACAAAATGGCATTAACTAACTTAGATATATCCACTATTTGTTTTTTTAAATGTTTGAATACATTGTTAACATTATATACATTCAAGCATTTGAATGTTATGAAACCTATAGCTTTGCAATTGAGTCTAATAAAACTTTTCTCTCAGATGAATAATCAAACTTTGTTGTTTTTATGACTGTGCATTTAATCCTTTGTTCATCATTATAAGTCTCTTTTTTCACTTGAAGTTTCAATATGTATCTGTTGAAAAGGACCTTTTGTATAATGTGTGAAAACTTAACATCATCTTGTTTTTCATGCTGTAGTACCCCTCCATTTATGCTTATGTTTTCTGCTGTTATGATTTCATACTGTTTGAATATGATACTTTGGTTGGATATCTTGATCACTCGTTTTGAGCGATAGTAGATTTATTCTGTGACATGATGATACATTATATTGCGATATTTGATTTCTGGTATGTTTTGAGCTAGTTTAGATGTTTACTTTCAGTTGATTATTGCTTTGTACATGTTTATGATGGACTAATAGTTATTTATTTTGTCAATCTAATGTGACGTGTATTGGTGTGGAGAACGGAATCGCATCACTCGCTTATGAGTGCCCTGTGATATCTGTGATTTTCTCCGCACGGTGTGCCTATACAATGGTTTATATATATATATGCATGTTATTTGCTTGGTTGTAGGAATTGCAGGTACATGACACCGAATCCACCTGGGTACTCAAGTCTGAGCGTGTCAAGACTCAATGGATATGTTGATCGAGAGGTAGTAGTTTGGTTTATCCTAGTCTAGTCTATAACCCAGTCGTAGTACATCGTCTGTTTTAGTTCAGAGTCATAGGATTGTTTTGTATTTTTCTGTTTGGTTTAATTACTTAAAAGGAAAATGTCAATTTAAATAATAGTTAATTATATTTTATTTATTGTTATTTAAATTAATTTTTAAATGTTGAAGAATTTAGTTGCTTGTTATTTAATTAATTAATTAGCTTGTTTGGATAAATGGTTTGATCTTAAAAGATTAAATTTATTTAATTAAATAAATAAATTAATTAAATTAAATTGTTTTAAAATTGTGTGTGAATAGATTCAATAAATAAATTAATATATTTGGAAATTGTAAATTTAAATCAAATAAAATAAATGCATGAAAATTGAAATTTGAGTTTTAAAATTTAAATAAATGAATTTAAATGCATGCAATATTGGAAGGCAAGATTGCCGAGAAGTGGTTAATAGATATTTTGCACTTCTCGACAAGTGTGCCAGTGCAATTATGACTTTTGGTTGAGGATTTTTCTGGATATTATCTAGGGATTTGGAAATTACAGAGGCTATTCAATTTCTTCACAGGAAAAATATCTCAACTTTTGCAAAAAAATTATGTATTGTGTTAATTTGGTAATACTGTATATTTGTGGAAGATCCCTTTGCTTGGAGGATCTTTGTGGTTAGTTAAAGCTTTCTTGGATTTGAGGTTTTCTTTGGAGAAGCTTTTGGGAATTGTACGCTACAGGCAAGAGGATTTCTCCTACAGGAAGCTTTCATATTACAGGTACTTTTCTTGTTTAATTTGTTTCTTTTCTTTAAAAAGTTAGAGAAAAGATTTGTTTTGTATTTCCTCTATTCTTCTCGGGAATTTGGTGAAAATTTTATTTAAACAGTAGGAAAGATCTATGAAGGATTTTAGTTGTGAAAGAAAAGAAATTCTCTGTTGTTATATTTTTAAATCTCTGTGAAAATTGTGAAAACAAGAAATTATAAAGAAATAAAAGGCAAAATAGGGTTTTA
The DNA here is from genome assembly GCA_007258455.2 of Sequoia sempervirens. NCBI lineage: Eukaryota > Viridiplantae > Streptophyta > Pinopsida > Cupressales > Cupressaceae > Sequoia > Sequoia sempervirens. The sequence goes on along the minus strand of VDFB02218391.1, from coordinate 513 downwards.
TATTACGGAAGAAAATTGTTAAAATATTTGAAGGGTTTGAAATTTCTTTTTTAATTTCCTAATGAAAGTTATTGCCCAGTTACAGTATTAAATTGTTTATTTTTTAATTTTACATATGTATTCATATATGTATATATATATATATATCAATGTTAAATATATACACATACATAGACAAATACATATATATAAGATTGTTTTGTTTTATATATAGCAGTGGATTAATAAATTAAAAATCACCGTACGCGATTGTATATTCATCGAAATCTTTAAAGAAAATTTTAAGTGATTAAAAAAAAATGGATTTGAAACCCATCATGCGATTTTCAGTTTAATTGTGGAAATTTTTGTTTGAAAAAAAGAAATTTGTATGGCATGGGAGCCGCAGGGGGCTACCCCCACGGCCAATCCCTTTGGGAGCCGGCTGTGAGGGCAGCACCAAGCGTTGTCTTCACAGGCAGTGCCGGCGCGGCCAGCACAGCCGAGCCCCAATGGGGAGGTTCGACAGTGATA
>VDFB02218390.1:0-10046 GCA_007258455.2 Sequoia sempervirens | reverse complement strand
TCATACTTTGGAATAAATTATTCAAATTTGTCCTTCAACTTTTGGTTGAGAAGTGACTGTTGGTGTTGGATCTCCGTTGCTGGTAGTTGTTTTAGAAGTATACGAATTTTGAGCATCCACCTACATGCGATGAATTTTATGTGTAAATATAGAAATACTTATTTGTATTATGTGAAGATGGTAATAAAAATAAAACAATGTAATTCTATGCATAGCAATATTTACAGTAACTTTAATTATGCTATGGGAATTTATAGTGTGTTTGTATTACTTACGTGGATATTGAAAAGTGAATGAAAGTTCTATAGCAATTTCAACAATGTTGATTTTCTGTATTTGGTGGTTCCATGTGTTGGCATTGGATGAGCTGGCATATCTTTTTTGTGTTTTTCTTTTGTTATAATAACCTGCACAATCTAAGAACAGGTTAGGAAACCCAATTTGTTAGTGTAATGATGGTTTTATGCAAACTGCAAAACTTGAAAAAAAGGGTGAAAGATTATGTTTTAGGTGGAAGTAAATACCAGTAGCTAGATTGAAGCAACCATTGCAAGAGTATACGAATGTGGAACATCCACCTGCATGTGATTGCAAGTGTGGTGTAAGTATAGAAATAGTAAAATGTATTATATGAATATGGTAAGGAGTAAATTAAACAAATACAATGTATTGAGAGAGTGGTATGTTTATGTATGTGTACCTATACTCATTATAATGAGAGGAGATGTAGTCGAAGCTCTTCTTTTTTCCTGATAATTGTGTATGGATTATTCTTCATTCTTGAGTATCGATCGAAGGAAAACAGTGGTTCTATCCTAAGTCCTTGTATTGATTTAACTCTAGATATAGCTGTAAAAGTCAATCCTTGTCTTTCTTTTTTACCTATATCGATAGTTGCTCTTTCGATTGCTAATCCTTGGGATTTGTGTATTGTAATTTCCCATGCCATGCATAGTGGTAACTGTCTGTGGTTACCTAGAGATAATGGTGCTATTGGAATAGTTGTTGGAGCGTCTACGTTCCAAGGTGGGCCATTGTAAGTATCAAATTTTACTACTACATATAATGGTAAATTAGGTGGTTTAGAGCTTTTTGTATATACAATATCTAAGACCTCTCCAAGAGAACCATTTACAAGGCCTGCCTGAATCCATAGGTTTGTAGTTAGCATGATGCGTTGGCCTCTACATAGGAGGAGTTCATGGGGAAGTTGGTCAACATCAATGTCGATGTTTGGTTTTGTGGATGTTTGTTCTGAAATACTTAGTGCTATAGGCTGATTTAACAAGTGAAGCTTTTTTTTGTTGTGTGTTCCAACTAAATCATTCGTAGGAAACAGGTGCATTGCTAGGTCAAAAGACCTTTTTTCATTGTTTGATAGTTGTGTGTTTGTGCGGTTCATTAGTAGCTCCCAATCTTGTTCATTTGGTTCTGCATTACAGATGTTTTGTAGAGTTCTTTGGAAGTTAGTTTGAGCTTGGGTGTCCCCATGTTGGCGAAATATTGTTTCTAGTGTGACAATAGTAGTGAATTGTTCCCATAGGGCTTTCACATTTGTGTGGGAGGCATAGATAGGTTTGTCCATAATAGGGGGTAGCTGTGCAAAGTCACCTACAAGAATGATAGATGTTCCACCAAAGGCCAAGCTTTTTTGGTGGGGGAAAGCCTCACGTAGCCTAGTATCAATTTTCAAGAGTAATTTTGGGCCTATAAAGCTCATCTCGTCAATTGGGAGGTATTTTATGTGTCTCATGTTTTGTTGAAACACTACAAGTGATTGACCCTTTAATGGTTGCATTTCCTTGACAGGAATCTTTAGGCTTGAATGTATAGTCAAGGCATATATGTTGAATGCTGCAATTCTTGTAGGAACAACTACAAGGAGTGGGCTATGTTGTTTGGGTACTAAACTAGAAAGGGAGTGTTTAATGAAATGAATAAGATAGGATTTCCCTATTCCTGCTGTGCCTTGTATGATCATGTGCAAGGGTTTATCAAATGCACAAGCACTGCAATGGTCCAAAAAAAGCGTAAGAGCGAGCTGTTGTTTGGGGGAGAGTGGATATGAGAGGTCATTAAACTCAAATGGTGTTTGGCCATCATGTTGGTACACCTTTTTTGTGCTTACAAATTGCTCTATAGTTTCATGTAAAGCTTGAGTTATTGTACGATCATTCAACTTGTTGCAATTGTCAAAGTCACGTCTTCCAAGCATATCAAGGGAATTAAGATTTCCACAAGTACCAAGACCCAGTTGTGATAGGAACCCCCACTCATTCAACTATACTACATTTCCTATATTGCTTTCATTCTCTACTTCCTCTGCCTCTTCTTGATTTACCTCTTCATTAGGTACACATTCAATATGCCATACATAATATTTAAGTATATTCATCTCCTTCCAATTTGCAACAATATCCTCTTAAATGATACCGATTTCTCTGACCATGCTATGAAATTGCTTGTAAAGAAGGAGTTCACTCCAACAGAATGTCTCAAAATGTTTTGAATCCTCCTTTGGAATAGCACTAAATCGGGGGAAGACACTAATAATTTTCTTTTGTTTCCTTTCTTTCCACTTACCCCCTTTGCGACTTGATGAAAATGAGAATGATTGTGCAGATTCAAGTAGTGTTACTTTATCCATTTTAGGAGGACGTTGTGTGTACAATTGGAGATAAGTAGGATGTAATGTGTTTTCGTTTGGGTTTTTCCTAATTTGACTGAAAAATTTTCACCCAACATTAAGTGCCATAAATGTGTGATTGCAAACAATGAGGGGTAACTTTTGCAGCATGTGGCACGTTTCTTGTGCACCTATATCACTGTCAACAATAATCTCAAACATGAATTTTCTATATGTTGTGAGAGCTTTGTCTTCCAGTGCTTAATTTCTAGGGATGCGTGTTAACATATCGATACAACTTTTAGATTTTATTTCTACCTTAGCAACATATTTTGTAATGTACTTTAAGACAAGTGTTTTTGAAAGCACAGGTTGACAATCCATATTGGCTCTCCACATGGAAATCATTTCTAGACTATGCATATTCAGCCTATCATCATTACGTGCAAGGGAGAATGTTTTTTTCCCATTTGCATCACTGCACAAGGAAGTGGTGACACATTCTGGCCAGGGCACATTATACCGACACTCTATGTTGGTGCCTTTATTGTGAAGGCAAGTTGATTCTGAACATTTGGTGTGTCTTTGGACACAGTTTAGTAACTCTTCATAGTCAGTAAGTGTATTTGTAGCGAAGACTTCGGGTGTTGTTAGTAAGCATGGATCATCTTTCAAAGATCGATGGCATGTGTTGTTCCTCTCTCCTAGATTACAAGGATTCTAGGCACTAACACATTTTTCAAATAATGATTTAGCTATATCTACATTTGTATGATTGTCCAGTCAAGTTTGTCCATGTTTGGTGCCCCTTGAAGCCAAATGAACCCATGTACATGTGTAGACCCTCGATGTTGCCACTCATATCTATACCAATAGTTTGTTGCATAGAAGAGCTTCTCTAAGACCTCTTCGCGGAATATTGTGAATTGTTGATGCAAGTATAAGGACGTGGTATGTGGGTTAGTAACAATGTTATCTATGTGATCCTTATTGTTTTCTATTTTTGGCGTTACTTCCTTTGAAAATAGTTGGTGTAAATTAGGCCATTTAGTATCTACAACACTTAAGGTGAAGAATAATGTGGGGGAGCCTATTTGGTTGATCATGTTCGACAACTCACCACGACACTTATTCCAATATGCTCATGTGCCTCTAAGGGAGGATCCATAATGCATCAATTGTTCTGCTAATTTAGTGTCTGACAATTGTTGTATGTGGCAATGAAGACTATCAATGGTGGTTGGTATGCAATCCTTAACATTTTTCTTAACAAAAATAGAGGCAACACCTTGGCTTTGGTGGCGCATCAATAGGTTCAAGACAAAATATCTAAACCTTGGATGGCTTCCAAATCTATTATCATGAAACCTCATTAGGTGTAACACATATTCGTGCATATAAAATTGTCTATAGTGAGGTTGCAAATATAGTGCACTACTCTTTGGAAAGAGTGAAGGAAAAGCCATGTCTAAAATTCCCTTTGTATTATATTCATTAATTGGTGAGGACTCAAGTGTTGGCCAATCAATAATGGTGTCATCTTGATCTCTAACTTGCAATGTTTATTTGATGATATCTAGTTCATGGCATTTATTTGGTAATCTAGCCATAAATGATGCGGACAAAGTGAAATCGCTATTTAGTGGGTTCACTTCAAATGTTGATGCATTGTTTGGTGCAACCATATTCTCATTGGTATCAATAATGTTATGAAGCATATTGGAAATGTTTGTATTTGTATCAGGGAGTTCTTCAAGAGATGCAAAATCCACCTCGATGTCTTTGTAGTATGGGTCATATGTGAGTTTATATTTTAATGCAGCCCACACATGATGCCTACTTACATAGCAGTTGTAATGATCACCTTTTGTATTGGTTCTTCGAACCACCAACACATGCGAGGTTGCAATTTTATGTGGTAGGTATTTTTCTATGGTTTTGATATCTTATGGGAAACAAATTGTGTACCCATTATATTTGTATTGGACTCCACAAGCATGAGTAACTTGTATTATTGGATTGACTTGTGCTATAAGCATTTCTTTGACTTGTGTGAGTTTTTCTAGCTCGTACGATTGTACTCCTGGGTCCATAGAGTTAGACGATGATAAACGATGTCCACCTTTCTCATGAAAGCATCTAAAACAAATTGGACCACTTTGTGTTGAGTTGATTTGTATTCCTGGGTAACATTCATGGCAAATTGCACAAGTTGGCATGTTCGATAGTTTATCTATTCTTGAGTGAAATCATTTAGATGCTTCTATAAAGTTTGTGTTGGTTTGTGGCTTGATTTTGGAGATTATGCATTATTTGGTGTGCACACTTTGACAAACCTTGGTCAGAAGGGTGTTCATTTTGGGATGTTGTACTTTCATATTCAATGTGATGTTGGGTTTGTTCAATTGAATGGAGGTTGGTGCGATAGCTTGTACTGTTTGTTTTCCTAAGCGTTGCATATGGCAGTGAATGCTTATTTCTTCTTTATGTTGAATATAATAGTCATGACTTCTTTTATGAGATTGTATGCTTTTAGGGTTAGAGCTCTCCATCTGTAAAGGAAATAGGAACTATCATCATCAAATGTATAATTACAAAAACATATAGAATTAAAGAATCTAAACTTGTGTGGGGAAGAACTATCCATTGTATGGAACAAGTAATTCAATCATTCTAATTTTTCTAATTATTTTGAGATATTATTAGTATGCTATATATATACATAAGAACTTTGATGGAAGTGATCAATCACATTATTTTCATAATAACAATACATCCAATACACATGTGACTTTGGAATTCCATGTATGCAATAAAAAGTATACAAAGTGTACTATATAAGATGTTACAAAATTGTATTTACATTACATTGTCAATTGTATCGAATGAGTTAGACTTCAATCATTCTAATTTGATATGCAATAAAAAGTATACAAAGTATACTATATAAGATGCTAGAAAACTATATATACATTACATAAGCAATCGACCTATACCTAATCACTAGCAATATGACACATATCATTGATGCCACCCAACATGAGAAAATTGTCTGCAACAAAATCTAGCTCATCAACCTTTGTGATAGTTGATTTTACCCATCCTTCAACACCACTTGAATCATAGGAATTAGTTATTGTCAACATAAATTTCTTGAATAACACTCACTTGATTATGGTCTTAGCTTCAATTTCTTTTCCAGGATTGAATTGCAACATGTATAAATCATTTGCAGACATTCCAAGAAGTGTGGTGATTGGTTCTTTAAAAGAAACAACCCATAATATTCCTGTATGATCTGCTAGATTTACTTGAAGTATGTATCTATAGTCACATTTAGTAGTTGTAGCTTTGCACTTTGAACAATACCATGTTTGATCATCATTTTGGACAACTTTTTTTTTACATTGTTTTCCATCTAACTCAAGGGGACAAGATGGATAGCAAAATGAATTTGTTTTTATGAATTGCACTATTGCTTTTAGAGTGCATTGGACAATTTGTTTCACATTGGTAGTTTGTTGTTCAATATTAGCAATTATTTTTCTCATAAGCACGAGAGGTGCATCCAAAGGTTGTATATTTGATGGAGTAATATCAGTCCCATTTTGTTGAAACCATGATTTGAGCTCTTCTGCCTCTTTTAAGATTGGGTTTATAAATAGGTGGGTGCTTGCCAAAGTGCTTATGACCTTACCATTATACTCAGTGACACGACCATTTTTTATTGCAAGTACAATAACATGATTTGAGTGATACATATCTTGAAGTTTTTTCCTTCTTTTTAGTAGTTGGACCCCATAAAGTAATATTAATGGTAGATGAAGAGATATCTATCAACTTGATGCTCCTTCGAAGAACTTCAGTCCCATCCCTCCTCCTTATGGTTGAACTCGGGTCCACACATATGACTATTCCAATAACATCAACAAGGACATTATTGTTTAGTTCTGCAATGTCCTTGAATGGTGTGAAAGAGAACTGATGTTTGGGAATTGCAAGGTCATCTTCAGAGAGAGAAATTTTGGAATCTTCTACTAAACAAATCTCAAGCTGGCTATTCAATTTGTTGTATAACCTATTAGCTGACTTAATAGTTCCACCAGATATTGTATATACTTCTCCAACAAGAACTTTCATGTAGTGAAGGTTTGCAACTTCATTAAAGCAAGTTACACGTATTTCAGTGCACTCACAATCAATAATATCAAATGAAAAGACCTGCCCTTGTCCCTTCTATGTGTTGAAGCGGTGCATTTGTTTTTTCATTGTTACACGACCCTTTATAAGCCACCTTGTTTGGAATGGATTCAAATTTCTAATAGGTGTAATATTGGAGGGAATGTCTTTCTTTTGCAGAGATGAACATAATCCAAAAAGTGCCTTGCGGGGAGGTGGCTTTGTTACCCTAGCACAGTCATTCATGCTTGTAGATGGAGTAGTTGAGCTCGTAGCATTTCCTTGTTGGGCTTCTTTTTCAAGTAGGTAGACGGGTTGACCAATGATATCTTGCTGCAAACTTGTGATCTCTATTTCGGAGATGACAATCCACCTATAAAGGTGCAATGAGTAAGTATTCTGAGTAGGAACAAATGTGACATAATGGGTTAAAAAATCTAAGCTATAAGATGTGATTTGGAATTTTGTAGAAGAGCATGGAAATATGGTTGCTCACCTTGAATTGCAAAGAACAGGGCAATTGTAGCCTATGAGTTTAATAATAGATCCTTTCTGGAGTTCTTTAGAAGCTATGTAGTGGTTGTACTTTTGTGGAAGTGTAGCCTTTTGCTTATGTACCCCATCTGATAGCTCCACTCTATATCGAGTAGCTTGTTCAGGGCCATGTCCAAATAGTGAAATGTCTAATGCTTGTAGATGGGGTTGCAAGTTTGGGGTTCCATCATTGATCATCTTGATTGCATTTTCAGTCAAAGTATACATTCTCATCAGAGGTGGTTGTGTCACTATAACACTGTCATCCAGGCTTGTAGATGTGGCCTTTACTTGTTGGGATTGTTCTTCAAACAGGTAGGCGGGTTGCCCAATGATATCCGGATGCAAACATGTGATTTCAACTTCGGATATGACAATCCACCTATAATGTTACAATGAATAAGTATTATGAATAGGAAAAAATGTTACACAATGGGTTCAAGAATGCTAATTTGTAAGTTGTGATTTGGCATTTGGTAGAAAAGCATTCAAATATGGTGGCTCACCTTGAACTGCAAATAATAGGGCAACTTGTATTTGATGAGTTTAAGTACAGATCCCTTCTGGAGTTCTTCAGAATCTATGTAGTGGTTGTATTGTTTTGGAAGTGTAGCCTTTTGCTTATGTACCCATTGAGAGATGTAGTATATTGGCGGGGCTGCATGAAGTTGGTCGACCTTTGTGGCCAAATGGGAAAAAAAATTGGAAAGACATAATCGTCGTTATAACGCCGAAAAGCGCTATAACGGTAGCGTAAGCATGCGGATTTTATAAGAAGAAAAAGTCAAATGTGTATCATTTGCTCTTTACTATTTTTCAGTCACCAAGGCCAAAAACTCTCACTTTCACGCCATTCCCAGGAGGAGGAAGGATTTCTGCAAATTTCATCAAGAACAGTTGGATTTTGTTTGCAAATATGGCGCCACGACGACGAAGAGATGCGGGAGGTAAGTATTGTTTGCTATTTGTTTTGAATTTTTTAGTTTGAAATTGATTTTGTTTGTTTTAGGTTAGATTTGATTTTTTTTTTTTTATTTGTAGGAAATCCTGTAAATCCTCAACAAGAAGAGGAGGCAAATCCTCAACACAAAAATCCTCAACAAAAATCAACCTCAACAACAAAATCAACCTCCTCACTATCTTCACTCGCACTCAAGAAAATTTGAGAGTGAAATTGAGAACATGAAAACAACTTGAGGATCTTATCGAGGTTGAGTGATCCAAATGCTTCAACTACGAAAAGAATGTTTCTAGAAAATTCAGCTGAAAAAGACATGTTAAAAAAATGTAGATGCAATCACCCAACAAATATCTAGATGGAAAGATAGGAGGCAGACAACTAGGGCATATTATGCAAACAAATTATCATATAAACAAGTAAAAGATTTAAAAATTACTAAAGGTGATTTGTGCTCTCTATTCACTGACCCTAAAACAAATCAAAATCTTACCCTCAATGCAAAGAGGTTTCCTATTCATTGGTGCCACCACCAAGAGATTAAGAACCGCTTTTATGAAAGATGGTATATGGTCTTTGATTACCCACCGTGCAATAATTGTGAAGTCCCCCAATATTTTCTTAGGAAACTATACAATGAGTTTGTATTGAACCAAATCCCAAATTATTTTGATATGAGGGAGTTCCAAGGGAGTTAGCTCAGGATAGGCCCGGTGCATAACCGGATCCTACGAAGAAGGGACATAACCTCGCCAGGTCAGCCATGAGCGCATTGTGATGTCTATCGCTGCAAAGGAGAGTGTCAACATAGAGACATTGTAGGCTATCAAAACTTTGACCTGAAGTCTCATCCATCACACTAGCCCTATTGTACAACACCATCCAAGGGAGTCTTCAGGTGGTGGCCTTCGAACCCATGTGTGTCAATCTTGTGGGGTGACTTGTTCGTATAACCCTACCGACACTCAGGAGGGTGCTACGTAGGATCCATATGCTACTATGAAGCCTGATCCGTATGCATCTATGAGGATGGAGAGGACGAATGACATTTTGCATGATGCATATGGTATCACACCGTAAAATTTAGCATGTTCATTGAATTTAATTTATTAAATTTGATTGTGAAATGCAAGATTAACTAATTTAGTTTAACTATTTTAATAAAATTGCAGGGTCATTAAAGTGTAGATCGATACACCACTATCCACCTACTTATTTTAAAAGACACCCATCGCTGGGGTATGTAAAGTTAGTAAAAAATTATAAATTTATTACATATGTTAATAGCATTGTTTTATGAATGGCATTTTAATATGTGATTTTGGATGTTGAACAGGGTACTGTTGGAGGTTTCAAGGAAACACCTCCGAGTGCCAGTAGATTTGATCAAACGTTCACGGAGGTAATATAGAATTTAAAGAGAACTTAAGTAATGAATTCTAAGTTTAATAGATTTGTGATGTTTATATTCATTTGTTGGTTACGTTGCATTACACATCATTCAAACTCAAAGCATTACTTCAAATTTGATAACTAATAATCAGAAATATATCTGTTTAATACTTGTACTCAAAATTTTGTTCATTAGATCTCATACATTATAAGTCATCACATGGATCGCTATTGTAACTTTTTTGTGATTGAATAATTTGTTGTTTTATTTTCAGATGTTGGTGACAAAAACACCGCCAAACGTTACATGAGCAATGGATATTTGTGTTTCCTTTGCTATACAATCCTCGATGGCTC
>VDFB02218389.1:0-10777 GCA_007258455.2 Sequoia sempervirens | reverse complement strand
TAATAGCTATTTTAAAAATTAGGTGAGATGGCCACAAAGATTTGATATTGTAGACCAGACAACTCATTGTCTAAGGATAACAACAAGGGATTCACACTCCAATGCACCATGTTGATGTCTCAGGGACACATTGACATCCTATATGGACAAAAGTCTAATAAACAACCAAAAAAAATAAAGGGCCTACTTATGACCTGATTGTTGAGATTTTACAATTTGACAAAGAAAATACATAAAACAAAAACTACAACAAGAAGAATACTAAAAATATGTTCTAGTACAAAAATGACAAAGAATGAATAGGAAAAGATACCTTTCATGTGAAATCCAATTCTTTAGTTGTAATTCCAAATGGATGGACCAACGCTTACACACATGGAACTAGGAAAAGTGTTGGGTTATGTTTTAAGGTTTACCTCAATGAACCCCCTATTTTGGTGTTCCCACCTCCATGGAAAACTAGATATGTAGTGATATAGAGAAATTGATAAAGAAAAGAATGGAAAAGGCACCATCAAATAGAGTGCAAAGATAGCCTAGATGCTACTCTATAAGACACAATGATGCAAGTAAATTAAAAGAGAAATAACACCTTCCTTTCTAATAGAAATCAAGGCCAAGAGGAGAAGATGATGAGATATGACACCACACCAAGAGAATGAAGCTTCATAGACCTTGCAAAAATAATGATGTTGCAATGAGAAATCATTATAGAGTCTAAGAAGTGATCTTATAGTAGCAAGAAGAGGCAAGAATAATCAAGAAGAGTTGAATAATGAGCTTGAGAATGAGAGAAGTAACATGAGAGTGAGTTCAAGAGTGAGAAAATTGCAAGAGGGATTGAAAGAGTGAGTTTGAATAAGCAAAAAGGAGGTAAAAAGTCATTTTTCATCAGTCAAGACCCAATAAAGGATGTTACCTTTGTGGACAACCAGGAAATGTAATGCTTATGCAAATCCCAGAGGAAAATATGTCAGGATGACAACGTAGTGTGTGGACATCCATGTGGCACGTGTGTGTCCCCAACAAATATTCCCCCACTAACATAGAAAGACAATGCTATGTGGAAGGAATGGGAAGATGACAACGGGGTTTGCGTCATCAAACTTATAGTTTCTAAAGTAAGGATAAAATAAAAGGGAAATTTTACTAGGGTGTAAATTTGCACCATTACACAATGATAATAAAGGAAAAAATAATCCTAATATAAAATCAATAATATTTGATGGCTTTTATATGGAATGAGTCTTCTCTTTTGTAGTGTATAAAAATGCATACCTTTGCATTTTCACACTTAATTTGGACCTACTTGACCAACCCTTGTATTAATTTCCCTTTAGGTGACTTATTATGGGCCCCTAAGACCCCTTTTTGTACATCCCAAGGCATATTGCAACTTTAAACCTGACGAAAACTCATAAGCAACCATCAATCTTGGTAACCCACCTTTTGAATTGGAAAATTAAGCCTTGTGGGACCAAGACGCCATTAGTGGCGTCTTAGTCCCACCTAGTGGGACCAAGATGCCACCCAAGGCATCTTAGTCCCAACTAGTGGGACCAAGATGCCACCTAGGGCATCTTAGTCCTAAAGGCTTTAATTTCAGGAATTAAGAGCAGGAAATGAAAATATTGAATTTATTTGACCCTTTGTCGGCCTTTGGGATCTAATAATCAAGTTATTAGGTAGAAATTCCTATAAAACTAATATTCTCACCCATTTTTCATATAAGTTGACATAAGTTGAGCAAGTTGAAGGAAGTTTCAGAGTCTTGGAGCAACCTTCTAGTGTTTTTGTAGGTTTTTCAAGTTTACTTTCAAGCCAAGATCTAGTATTTTCAAGGATTAGTAATGGATGCCTATTATGGATCATGAGAGATTCTAGGTTGGAGATGCAACTAGAAATTTTTCCAAGCCTAAGGAATTGTTTCTTAATTGATTCCATCTTCCATTATTGCTCTATTTTCTACCTAAGGAAGGTACATTTCATGTTTGTGACTTGTTAGGCTGATTAGAGATCTCCTTCATAGGTCATTTACATTTGAATTTTAGGAATCTTATTCTAACACATTTGAATAGGGCTTCCTCATGCTCTAGCTTACATAATCTTGGACAAACTTAAGATTAGGGCACATAGACATTCCCATTTTCAGATCTATGCTTTTTCATCAAGGTTTAATTACCAAACAAGGGTTTTGACCAAGGAGTGGCAAGCAATGGAGTTGTACACATAGCCTCCTTTAATATCTCAAGTGTTGTATTATCAGAATCATTCCCCATAAACAATCAATCCAAATCTCTTTGTTTTGCAGGTCTCTTTGTAGGTTCAGATTTGAAGACTTGGTGAAGAACGAAGTGCAGATCTTGAACTTTAGGACCACACTTAGAAATTCTAGAAATTCAAAATGGGACTAATACGCCACCTAGGGTGTCTTAGTCCTCCTGAGCATATTTTTCAGAGTTTTTTCAAGATTTTGTTCTGAGATCCGAAGACTCCACATTTGCCCCAAAAAATAGTAGCGAGACTAATACGCCATCTTGGGCATCTTAGTCCTCCATAGCACTTTTTGGAAGCTTCTTTACATTTCCAGAATCCTCAAAACATCTCCAAACTTCCTAGGTACACACGTCTTGACTTCTAGTTTCATAGTTTTCTATTTTGTTTATCTTTCTAGATCATTTAACATTCATTTGCATACCACACTGTGTTTTCCAAAATTTTCTTTTCCAAGCACTTGCTTGGTGGTGAACCCCTTAGAGCTAAAAAATATCCCTTCTAGGTCCTTCCTAATTGAGAATTGACTCACCTTGTGAGGTTGTAGTCAATCCAATTGGGACTCCTAGGACATTCTTGGATGATTTGTGTGGAGAAAGTGTGATATACAAAACATATATCCATTTTTCTGACCAATCATCTTAGTGAACCCAAATTTTAAGAATTGATTTCTAGTTTAGAGTCCATTAAAGTCCTTAGATATAGATTTCATTCATTCTTGCATTGCATCTTGCATTAGTGAAAGTGCATCTAGGGTTTCTTGCATCTTGCATTAGTGAAATTGCATTTAGGGTTTCTTATATTTGCATTAGTGAAAGTGCATATAGGTTGCATCTTTACTTTATTGCATCATTTAATTTCATTAAAAAACTGAAAAGTGCATTGTTACTCATCCTAATTGCATTTAGAAACATTGTTATTGCATTGAAAAATGAAAAATTACATTCAATTGCTTGTTATTAGTTTCCTTTCTTTATATCCATTTGCATAGTTTGTTGTTTCCAAACATCAGGTCCCTAGGTAGGCAACTTGGTAACATTGTTTTCAACTCAAAAATTTCTGTTTTTCTAAAAAAAAATGTTTATTGGGACTAAAATACCCTTACTGGCATCTTAGCCCCTCAGGGTTTTTTCTCTAGAATCTTGTCCGAGTTCTGTGCTATCTGTTCCAGTGTCTGGAATCTCTGAATTTCATTAGGAGGACCATTATGCCCTTCTTTCATCTTAGTCCTGTATTTTGAGGATAATTTTTTGAGATTAAATAATGCATTTATGCTTCTCATTTGTTGTGTTATTTGTTGTTCCAGCCATTAATTTACTATTTTATCCATTTTCATAGTTTATGTTTACATTTGCTTGATAAAGATAACTCGTTAGATTTCCATATTTTTTTTTCAACTCCATTCGTTAGAAAATCAAAACGTAAAACCAAAAATATTAAACTTAAACACACATAGATGTATGGTTACTTAAGCATGTTAACGTCCTTTTTCAAAGTTAGCATAAACCTCAAGCCTTTTAGTCGTGATGACCTTGATATGTTAGATGAAGCCCTTGAGGACTTCACCTCACAAGGTTCGTCCACTAAGGATTATTCAAAAAAACCTAATCAAAGTGAAGTAAATGTTATCCAACCTCAACCTATTAACAAACACAAACCTTTTTATTAATGAAGACTTTGACATGTTAGATGAAGCCCTTGAGGACTTCCACTCACAAGGTTCATCCACTAAGGCTTGTTCAACTAAATCTAAGAAAAATGAAGTAAATGTTATTCAACCTCAACTTATCCTTTATCCACCTTCAAACAAAACTCAACCTTCAAACATAATTGTCCTTATCCCTAACACACCTAAAGAGAATTTATCACAACAATCAAATTATAACACTGTTTCTCATACATACAACACAAGGAATAATAGATAACCTCAACCTAATCATGTTTCGATACCATTACCGAATCCTGTGTTGTCTAGCGCTCCTCGTTTACCATCACATAGTGGAAAGGAGTATGATCTTGTTGAACAACTTAAGAATACTCCAACTAAGATTTCCTTATGGGATCTTATTCAAGCTTCACCTAGTTACCACACCATGCTTCAAACAGCTTTGCAACAAGTTGTGGTTTCTCTTAATACAAATACAAATGATGTGGCAACTCTAATACAAGAAATGAATATAGTTAATGTAGACATTACCTTTCACCAACATGAGCTCCCTCCCATGGAAATGCGAAAGAGATATGATGCATTCATGATAATAGCCAGATACACGACCAAGGGAATAAAAAGGACCCTTGTTGATAATGTCTTAGCTCTGAATGTGTGTAGTGTAAATCTTTTAGATAAGTTGGGAGTAGATAAATAAAACATAAAACCTAATTCCCTAATGATTCGAGGATTTGACAATATGGGAAAGCAACTGCTCGATGTGATTACTTTCCCATTTCAGTCAGAAAAGCTACCCTACAAACTTCTATCCATGTTACACCTTATGAACTCTCATCATACAATCTTCTTTTAGGAAGACCATGGATCACGAGATGGCTGCATCAGCCTTCGGGATTCTTCATCATCATGAAGTACAGTTTTATAAAGAATAAGATATACCAAATCAAATGGATCCCAATCCTAAGAGTTGCTTGAAAAATTGAAAATGGAACTACCAGTCCTCTAAAAAATGTTAATCTAACATAAAAAATAGAGCCTCTATCACTGAGGAAACACAAGAGATGGAAACAGTGTTAAAATTAGCAGATGATGATTGGGGTTCCTTGGAGTTCACACCTTCATTCATGGGGGAATATATAACCACAAGGAAAGAGGATGAAAAATAAAAGCAACCAATAGTTATGTCAACACATAATTCAAGAGAAAACTCACAAACATCTACTCTTGAACATGACACAAGCTACACAAGGAATTTTGATGAGATAGACTATCAACAACCACCAAACCCGAAAGTAAAGGAACAACTTTATGGGAGAGGGTATGAACTTCTGAAACAATTAGGTTATAGTGGAAAAGGATGTGGAAAGAAAGAGCAAGGAATTTGTGTCCCTATAGAACCTAACACATAAGAAACAAAAAATGGTTTGGGATACTATCCTTCTAAAATAATGCAAGCAAAGAAAAGACCTTCATTAAACATCATCACCATTATGTGCAAACCAAAAACCACTCTCACTTTGAAACATCCTAAATTACTTGATATGGAATTACTGCCATCATGGGAGTACTTTGAAAATGATGAAGCCTTGAAACAAAGGCTCGGAGTTTATGATAAACCATATATTTCTCCTCACAAGAACAAGGTTACATGTGCTATGATAAGCTCCAAACAAGTAGATGGAGAAAAAGAAAATAGTAAGGCAGACATTCATAGTGAAGAATACAATCTTGAATTTTTGAGATCAAACACACGTCCTTTAGGGGATACAGTAGACATAGCAATGGACATCAATGATAAAGAAAAACTCATTAAGATGGGTAAATTCCTCGATGATGATGAACAAGAAGACACTACAACTTTGCTTCATGATTTTACTGAACTCTTTGCTTGGAATTATTCAGATATGTCAAGAATTGACCCTAAGATTGTAACACACAACATAGTCCTCGTTGAAAATTCCAAACCTGTTAGACAGAAAATTCAAAAAAAAAAACCCTAAAATAGCCTTGGTCGTTAAGGATGAAATTGAAAAACTCCTTGACGCTGGTTTCATAAGACCTGTAGATTATTCTCCTTGGATCTCAAACATTGTCATAGCTGCAAAACCTCGCAATCGTATTAGGATGTCTTATGAACTTTCATGGTCTCAATAAAGCATCTCTTTTAAAAGATGACTCTTCCTCCTTCCTAATATTGACATGATAGCAGATTCGAAAAGCAGACATCTCTTTGTTGTCATCATTCATGGATGGATTTCTAGATATAATCAAATTTCATTTACTCCCCAGATTAGTGTTGGCCTCCCTCTAATGGTTCGATAACTAAGCCTTCAATGTTGTAACTTAGAGATTGAATATCTATACTAAGTAGTTATCTTTCACATCATGAAGGTGCATTTCATTTTCAACCCAGGGATGTGAAATTGAAATGGGTCAACACCGTCTGTGCACTAGGACTCAATTGCAGTCATCCTCATCCTATAACTAGAAAAGGAGCAATAGTAAAAACTAAAATGCTTAAAAGGAATTAACATAAGTGTTGAACATGAATCAAAAACTAAACTAAGCATCAAAAATTGAATTGGAATGGATGAAAAAAATAGAAATCTCAACAAACAAGCAGGAAGTTAGTCTATTTTTCTTGGCTATAGGAACAATCACTAAACAAAGTTTCAATGGATCAAGGAATAGACAATTGCTAAGACCAAAACTAATTACTGAATAGAAAAATAACTATTAAACTAAATCATGGATGGAATTATCACCATGTTGGACCCCCTGTATGAGTCTTCCCTAAGCTGATTGAGATGCAACAAATCCAAATATCATTTTATTCCTTGGAAACATGATTACATCATATCAACAATATAACTATATTACTTGAAACTGAAAAATACAAGTACAATCTCAAAACATCCAACCTTGTGAAAAGGGAAATTTGACCATTATTTATAGAGGGAAAAGCTTCTAGTTAACCCTAACTAACTAGGAAATCAACTCTAACAAAATAGGAGGATTCCATTTATTGAAAGCATAGAAAAGAGAGGGATGAAGTTATGCATGCGCTAGATTTGGTCAAAGCAAACTTTCCCCAATGAGAATCTAGCAATAGCAACACCTCTTATACTTTCTCAACTAACAAACATGATCATTTAAAAGGTAAGTTACAACTTCCAAATGAGCTGGAATTTTCCCTCCATTGAAATTTTCCCTCCATTGAGAGTCTACTGGACTCTCTTTAATGACCATCTTTTGACTTCCTTAGCAAACTCAACAACTGCATGAACTTCTTTCCACTTTTGCAAGATTCTATTTATATCTGCATGTTAGTGTGGAACCTACATATAGGGAATCTCATATGTACAATTGCATATCCATAATCACCTTTAAAGTAACATTCTCCATTCAACCACATGTAAAATTCCTCAACATAGATATATCACATAGTAAGCTAATATTAATAAAAATTCACAAGGATAATTTCATGCCCAAGGTTCAAGGCACCTTTAGGAAAATAACATAGAGAGTGTCAATAATCAGGTGCCAAAGTCTATAGTAACAACAACAAATATATGATAAACCCTATCAAAATTGATCCATTATTTGGACTCATCATCTCCGCACAACCTAATGATTTGTTGGTCCTCCAACAAAGGGAACTCTATTCCTTTACCTTGTCAAAGCTTTGAAGTCACCAATTGTTATCTATCCCAATTGTTATCTGTCCCAAATCAGTCTCTGCAATATTTGAATTTGGATCCCAGTAGAACACCTACTTGTTTTCCAATCTGCCCCACCTTGGCCTTTCTGTATCTATGTCATACTGATAGTATCTGTAATCTAGTACTGGCCATAATAGAGTAGGTGGTTGGAATGTCAATGGAATCCAATAGTGTTGCTTCATCCTTCCAAGTTGTATGTACCTAGTGCTTCATTTACATTTTGCAGAATAATTTTGCAAGGAATGGGGTTCAACCTATTTTAATTGATCTGACAAACTATTCCATCTTTGTGATAGGTATCCCAATACTAGTTTCCCTATAGTAGCAGCTACCTACTCATATTCCTGGTATGCTTCATCCCTAGCAAGCATGATCCTATTTTTGTAGTCCAAATTATAAAGAATTACGTGTCATGTGTAATAAATGTCTGAAGGGTTACTAGATTTAGCTATGAGAGACAAGGGGGTGTGGAGTTCTATTTCTCTATATATTTTAAATTGTTTCCCCAAGCTGACTTCATTTTGAATCCATGACATGAATGCCCTCAAATGGATATCCCCAATGTATAACAATGGATTCCAGTCACGGTCATTATTATGCAAATACAATTCACACAACAAATTTTTAACTTCAAGAGGAGAGGATTGGTAGGCTTGGAAAAACTCATGCGGGGTTTCAATAGAAGGGTTCAAACCAAAAATAACTCTTGACAACTTGAAAGAAAGATGAAGCTCCTTTAAATGCAGTGTATATACTCTTGGAGGAGTTATGCATACCATCATTTGTGGTACTAGAGCCACCACGTTATCTACTTCTTATCCTTTTAGTGCAAGCACTTTATGCGTCATTCCCTCAATTTTTTCATTTTTTCTTTTTGACTTCTTCCCTAGCTCAGTCTCTTATTCCACTCTTCCTCCTTTTGCATTTTATTCCATAAGTCTAGGGCTATTGATTCCCATGAAAAAGTGGGAGGTTTATGTTTCCCTACCAAGATATTTCCTCTCATTGACTCATGCTATTCAAATTGCTCCAATTGTAGTGGTTCTTATTGTTCATCTTGCTTTGGTTGTAGTGGTTCTTGATTTTCAACTTGCTCAACAACAACAACAAGCTCTGCCAACCCTATGTTTGTTTGTCCCCTCGGTGAATCTTTTTCTTATTTCTATATTTACTCGCCCCTTATGATGCAGTGGCAAAGCTTGTTGGCTTTCACCTAAATCAACACAATTCAAGTTAGTCCAACCAATAATCAGATTCACAAAACTTTGACAAAGCACCCTTTCAACCTAACTCTTCCTTTACACAAGTAGGTCTGCAGACCCAATTTGAACAACTTTTCTTCTTAGATAACCTTCCAACACTCAAGCCCTTGAAACTTTTAGACACCCATCAAATCCAAATAAAACATATTTCAAAACCATCATAGGTTCCTTTTGAACAACTCACTCAAATTCATGTGACTACGTTGACCTAATAGGCCAATTAGGTCTCTTTTCCAAAGGAAGTGCTCTTGAGTCTCACAAAAAACCTTGAATAACTTCTTAGACCTTTAAAATAGGTAAAAAAAAGCCCAATTCAACAATTCTTAGAACTACAAACCCTCATTTAACCGTTGATCTAGAAAACCCTCAATTACACATGTTAAGGGTAGGGTTTATTGAAATTAGTGGTTCCCAACCATATACAAAATTAACACTGCCTCCAACACTCTCTAATATTCCTGCTCAAACTCACAAAAATTTCACATAGCCTCCTCATACAATATTTCATCAAACTCACTCAATTTTCCTTCATTTTATGCCTTAATTCACCATATTTCTCAGGACAGTCATACCTTTTTCCCCAAAATCCCTCATGCAGATCAAACCTAACACCCTACCAACCTATTTCTAACATCTTATGCCCATTCCACTTAGACGCGGTGAGTACAATACGTGGAATGGGCCTATCTCATGTTTAGAACTTCAAAACCCTTAAACAGGGTAAAACCAACTGGTTTCAAAATTTTGGAAGAAACTCACACCAAAATCAATATGGAGGCCTCAAATCCAATGTGGAATGAAATTTATGCACTCTAACAAATTCACAAGCTTTCACAGAGATGTACACTAGTATGGAGCCATACCAATGACTAGTACAATAGAATTCATTATAAAACACAGAATTTTAATAAAAAACGAGGGTTTCTTTTATTAAATCTTCTTCAAAATCACTTCAAAATTCCCTTTCAACGATGAAGAACATGTATTTAAACATTTCCCTCCTAAAATTTCCCTCCAAACCGACCAACCAACTTACATATTCCAACTGGCCGTTGGGCTCCTTGAAAATTGCATTTTTGCATTTACAACATTTGACAATTTTGTCAATTTTGCAAATTTTACCCCCAAAACCTCCCAATGACCATTACATAGACTCAATACAATATTAGATGATCAAACAATACCTTATTTATCAAAACCTAAGACCTAACACATTAAACCCTTCAAAAACCCTTATTTACATATTTTGCATTTTGTGCATCATTGTCAACATTGCATCCCCTTACAAAAATGAACTCCTAATTACATTCTAATGGTCCATTAGACCTTATTGAAACACCTCAAGACCACAAACTCATAAAACAACCTATTTCCAATCAAACTTGATCAAATTCAGATAAAAGTAGATTGGTGCTCCTACATCACCTTAGGAGCTTCTCTCTCCTTCCTAGGTGTCCTTCTGAGTCTAGGGCTTCTTTTTGGAGGCATATTAGTAGCTGGCTCAAATGGTTTTGGTTTCTTTGGAGGGGTTTTATTTTTCTCAGTAGTTACAGGATGACCAGTGTCATCAACTTTCTATTTCCTAGGGCTAGGTTTTACTTTTTCTAATGTTTGCTTCTTAGCCTTCCCTTTTCTAATTTATGCCTCTCTCATTTGTGCTTCCTCTTTTCAAATGGAAGCCCTAGTGTGAATTGGAGTTTTAGGGATAACATTGACATTAGGGTTTGAGGATGAACTTTCTTCATCTGAATACTCAGATTCAGAGGAGGCAATTTCTATTGTTGATTTGGTTGTAGGAGGGTTTGACCCAGACGTTGAAGCTCCAAGAGTGGTTTTAGCAACTCTCTCAC
>VDFB02218387.1:0-101162 GCA_007258455.2 Sequoia sempervirens | reverse complement strand
CTGACCCTTCTTGGCTTATTTAAGCTAGAAAATTAGGGTTTTTTACCCTAATTTCACCTTCAAGCTAGGGTTTATCATCATTTTCACCAATTTTTCCAAACTGGACCTTATTTTGCATCATTTTTTGCGTTTTGGCATAATTCTTGTATCCTAGAGTCTTTTTAGACCCTTGGGGCAACTTCTAACTTTTATCAAGAAATCAACCAAAAATTCAAAATTTTCGCTCGATTTCTCAAGGGTGCAGGGAATCAACTTTATCCTTCCGCTAGGGCATCTGAAAAAATTAGAAAACTTTTATTTTTTGATGTAAGGCGACAATTTTGATCCGTAAAGCATTGATTCTTTGAACCGAAGCAGCAGGTACCTCGCTTCAAAGAGGGGGAAAATGTAGACACTGAAAAAATGTCCTAAATGATATCATACACTCGAAACAAATTTGCTAACATCATTTCTTCTTTAACCCATCTTTTTTTCGCTTCATTAATTAAATTAACCTAGCTAATTTAATTAATTGCATCATTTTTATCTATTAGCCTAATTAATTTAATCAGATTAATTCATCCCCCTTCATGCTAACATTTCATCTCATTAAATTAAATACATCAAAGTATTTATTTTAATTCCCTAAGTCGTCTTATTTAATTAAATAACTCTAAGTTATTTAATTAAATATCATTTCATCTCTCTCCTCCATTTATTAAATTATTTAATTGAATGAATATCACCTTTAATTCCTCCAAATCCCCTAATTGTATGATTAAATCTTGTTTAATTAGCAATTAAACTAATTTTCCTCTAAAAGGGGAATATTCCTTATCCCCTTTTTACACAATTAAGAATTTCTTTTAATTTGCAAAATGTCTTTTATCCTCACCCAAATGAATATTCCAAAGAATATTCTTATTCCTCCATCATTTGACAAAGAGATATTTTCACTTAGCTTCTAATGCAATTTTTAACCTTTAACCTTTTGAACAAGTCAACTTTGACCTATGTTGGCAGGTCAAAAATGTGTTTGTTTGACGCAAATGTGAGCCCTTGATTAAATCCCATCATGCATTCTCATCTGTTGATGAGAATCCATGATCCATGCCTCTTCTTCCTTTCATCTTTGAACATTGATTAATCTTTTCGATCTCAACCCTCCATTTCTCATTTGCTCTCCTATAAATAGGTCACTATTTGGAGACAAATGGATCCATCTTTCAATTGAAAGCTTATGTTGTTGAACTCACTTGCATCCACACTCATACTTTACTCACTTTTAGCTTTTTTTAGTTTATTTTAGTTGCATGATTGCTTAAAACATCCATTAATGGCTTCCATGCATCCATCTTAGTTTGTATATGAATTAGGGTTTCCATCTTTTACCTTAGATTAGCTTAGCAATTGCATAACTAGTTCTTTTTTAACATAAAATCATGTTAATTTAGCTTGCATCATGTTTAAATTAACATAAACTAGGTTTTCATCCATTTATCACAATGGTTTCATCGATTCTCTTCCATAGAATCGATTGAAACAAGCTCACTAGTCACGAGATTGGGAAAGGGTGGTTGTTCCACATCAACATGACACCAATTCCAAAACATGATAAGTTTCAAATGGGTTAGAGTAGGAATTTAACTGTTTCCATAGTTTGTAACTTTCAGTTTGCATAAATGCTTAGTTTAACTTTCAATTTGAATGATCTTGTTTGGTAGATTGAGGTTCAGTGGCTAAATTGTGCTTTGATTCATCATGGATTAAGCGTAATCGACCGACCTCGACATTTCCTCATCTCACACACATATATATATACATATACATAAATACGAAAGCATATTCAAATTTAATATTGAATTCAATTTGATAACTAATAATGTTCTAATATTGGACAGTTGAGAAATCAAAGAAGATTATGTAGGATGTGGCATGCCACGATAATAATGGAAATATTCGAATGTGTAGTGGCCGAAAGTAAGGCAATAATGCCTCTGCTAGAGGCATGCAAAAGGCAAGATGTTGTTTCCATTTGAAACACACAGGTAGTGGGCCAAAAAGCACAGGAAGAAGTTGATTATTGGGAAGGAAAAAGTAGAGAGAGCTTGTAGAAAAATCAAGCAATAAACTCTTTCGAACTCGATATCTGAGGTAATCTGATCACTTAAGAGAGAAAACTTGATTTTATACTATCTTTTCTTCCTCATTGTTGAATGGCATTCTTCTATTTTAAATGTCGATTTCATCATTTAAAATAGTAGGTTGCATTTTTGATAAATGTCATGGCCTTGGGCCGAATGGCATGGCATCAACCACTGTTGGGTCACTCGACCTACGGTTGTATTGCATGATTTATTTTGTAGAAGCCTTGCGGCTAGCTCTCTAATCTAAGTCGAGCCTTAAAGTATTAAGTTAAGGCTATTCTTGAGGTCGCACTCTCGTGCAAGCCATTTGATGGCAAATCAAAATCTTTATTTCATTTCACTGTAGATTATGATGAACAAACATTTTTTTGGATCGAACAATGATTCCTTGAAAGAGGGTTTTCAACCCTATGTTTTTATTTTTAGAAAGGTTTTGTTTCCACCTTATCGGCAGGTCGAGGCTCGAAGAACTTCAAAGGCTCATTCAATAACTCTTTCTGCATTTAAATGTTCAACCTATGATGGCCATCGAAATTTATTCTGATGACAGTGAGTTTGTTGACATTATTCTTTATGTAGGATCGACTATGATCTAGGGAGGGTAAGAGACCCCTCTGTATATTGTATTTTCTTGTATTTTATCTAAAACTTGTTATCTAATGGAATGATAACAAAGAGGGGGCTTTGTCGAATGTTTCTTAAGCCTTGCAAATGTATGTAGGTTTTCATTTGGTGAGAAACCAACCTCGTTCGATAAGAGCGATGGCATGAAATCCATGTTTGGGATGCAAACAAAGTCTGCATGTAGAATATTTCTTCATGTGTGGTATAAAGCAGTAAACATGGGAAATTTTCAAACATATCATTGATGTTTATAAAGGAGAAACTTGATCATTGGGATTGGTTGACCCAAAGCAACCGTAGTTTATTATTGTAGCCTAAAAGGCTTGAGTATCATCTGAACAATAGACATTTTGTCCTTATGTACAAAATGGGGCAAATTGATTTGATTATTTTCAATACATTATGGAAGAACCTGTTCTGTTTTAAACAATGAACAAATACTTGTAAAGTGATAATTTTGCATTTAAATAGCTTGAGATTTGCAAACAGAGTAAACAACAATATTTGACTTTAAATGTAACTGCTTAGTTTGAAACAGTAATGTGTTGATGTAAACAGTGAATATTCTTTTGCAAACAACTTTGTTTTGTTTAAAAGCTAACCTTATAGCTGTAAACAACATACTTTATAACTATTTAGTAGGAAACAATATTTATTTGTTCAAACAATGAATGTTCATATGTAAGCAACTTGCTTTATAACTGTTTAGTAGGAAATAGTACTTGTTATGTTTAAACAATTAATGTTCATATGTAAAAAACTTTCTTTATAATGGTTTAATAGGAAACAACACTTGTTTTGCTTAAACAATGAATGCACATATGTAAACAACTAGATTTACAACTGTTTAGTAGGAAACAATACTTGTTTTACTTAAACAATGAATGTTCATATGTGAACACCTTGTTTTATAACTATTTGGTAGGAAACAGTATTTATTTTCTTCAAACAATGAATGTTCTTATGTAAACAACAATGTTAGAGAAACACAGTAGTGAGAATGCAATAACAGTATGTGTGAAACTGTTAGAATAGCCTTGTTCTATTTTCTTTATTTTGACAAAGAAACATCAATTGGAATACTATTTTAAGATTGCAATATGAATTAATGATTATTTTAAAATGTATGCACAAACTTTAACATTAGTAGGCACATATATGTGTATGCACATAGACTTCATATATGTACATACACATACTTGTGACATACCTTCTTTTGTTTTTAGTACATTTTAAAAGGAAAATGCTTAAGATGATAAGTAAAAAATAGTCATAAGAATGATATGATTGATTGTTGAATTACGAGCTGTGAATCATAAATTTGATTTATGTTTAAGAGTATAAATTTGTATTTTGTTTCTTCTTTTGAAGAAATTTGTAAGAGAATATTTTAAACAAACAAATAAAATAGTGATACCTAAATTGACTAGAGCACCTATGGGTAGTTGATGTTAGAGGGTAGATAGTTATTATATAGTAGAAAGTTACCTTCCAGGACGAGTGCCAAAATGGATTTTAAAGAGTATAGGTTTGCTTTACCAGAACCTATTATTTGTTGTTGTTGCAACACACTTATTATACTTGGCCAAGCAATATAGTTCATTATGCATGAATGAACTTTGTGATCTCACTCTTTACCATTCCTAGCATAGATCTTGCACTTTCTTTTCTAACATATAGATAGAAATTGCATGTTGATGTTTGGGCACACACCAGATTCCACCTTGCAAATTGTTCTCTTGCTAAACTTTCCATTCAAGGTCGGACATTCTTCGAGTCGGAAGAATACCGGGGAAGCGAAAGCTTCATGGTTGGGCGATAAAGTGCTTCAACCATGTTCTCGTCCACCAGTGGAGGCGAGCATACAAGAAGAACCGTACTTGTTCACAAGACTATTATAGTCTAAGATGTAACTTGATGTAATTCATTCTTGTACTTGATGTAATGTGTACAATGTAATGACTTTGTGGCCTTAGGAGCCAAGTCAAACCTG
Source organism: Sequoia sempervirens (assembly GCA_007258455.2). Classification (NCBI taxonomy): domain Eukaryota; kingdom Viridiplantae; phylum Streptophyta; class Pinopsida; order Cupressales; family Cupressaceae; genus Sequoia; species Sequoia sempervirens. The sequence continues at coordinate 96,419 of VDFB02218387.1, read as the reverse complement.
ATATTGTAATTTTACTTTTGAAATGAATATAAGATTCTTTGACTCATTTTAAATGGACATGTGTAGCTATGATTGACTTTAGCCACTAGTTATGTCTTTTTAATTTGGAGTATATTCATGTGTCATTTACAATAATATTAAATAAGTAATAATTTTGAATGGGTTATTACATTTGGTATTAGAGATTAGGGTTCAACTCTAGGCCTTTTTAGTCTACCATAGTTGACAAGAGGTAGTTGACCCTTGACCTAAAATTTGGATGTCCTGAGAATTGACCAAACCTAAATTGAATGTAGGAATGGGAAGGTCAAAGGCAAGGAAAAGGAAAGGGAAAATTGTTAGAACCTCATGTTAAAGAATGATGTAAAGGAAGGAAACGCCAAGACAGAGGTTCCATTAGAAATTCCTGATGAGGAAACTCTAGCTCAAGCTCTTACATGACTCAAGCTAGAGAGAGGCTTGAAGATTGAGGAGAGGCGAACAACTAAGATCAAAAAGCCTTCCACAATCTAGGACTGGCCTCTAGGGTGTGGACCCAATGCACCCTTATTGACTAAATAGGAAAAGGAGAGCTTGTGCACTCAACCATCCTCATCTGCAAATTTTGAAGTAAACTTAGATGATGATCCAGAGGAATGTCCTCTATCTGATGTCGATAAATCAGAATGATGTAGCTTGAAGGCTATTATAAATAAGGGTATATTGACTCACCTTAAATATAAATAAAAACAAATTATATTTTTTGGTGTGTTCAATGAGAGACTCTAAAATGTGTGTGTCATGCATGAATGTGTGTGTCTTCTATATCGAGGGATGTATATATAAGAAAATTATGTGATGTAGCATGAGAAAGTTTATTTGTAGAACCTTGTGTTGAGATGCAATAAATGTGATTGTGTTGCAGGATAAGTGTGAGACGTCATGGTGACCACCAGACAAGACGAGGGTGGTAGTGGTTCCGATAACAGACCTAACAAGAGGTTGGAGAAAATTCTAGAGCTTTTGAATTAGCAAGAGTCTCACATGGATCATATAGAGCAAGAAGTCTGAGTGGCACACAAGGATCGAGACCACAGGAATGTAGAAGGAAATTAAGGAGATGGTGGTCTAGGGGTAGGTCCACGAGGGCGAATTGAGGAAGAGCTTGGGAAAGACCTCAAAAGAGTAGCACCGCCCAAGTTCGATGGAAAGGCTATCAAAATAGGAGATGAGGCTTGGATTATAGAAATGGAAAAATACTTTGGGCTCCATAACCTCTTTGAACAGACTAATGTGGCATGGGCTACATATTAGCTCTAAGTTGAAGTAGCGACTTGGTGGGATAATGAGAAGTTTAGAATGAAACTTACAGCCTAATGAGATCACTTGGGAACTCTTCCTCCAAGCTTTCAAGAAGAGATGGTTACCACAGCTTTTCTTTGACAATAAAGTAAAAGAATTTTAGAACTTAACCTAGGGAAATATGACTGTGATTCAATATTGGGAAAAGTTCACCAACCTGTTGAAGTATGTTCCCCAATATCAGGGAGATGAATGGTTTCATATTCAAAGGTTTATTTATTACCATCTTCACCCTTCTCTTGTGATTCACTTCCCCTTTTGAGATTACAGATCTAATGGCTCTTGTCTGCCTTTGGGAATTTCTTCTTTCCATATCGCGACTTAGAACTTGAATTGTTGAGAAGATTAGACAACTGTTGCAACTTATGTTCTTGTTTTGTGGCTTTTTGGAAGGCTTCATTCATGGTTTTAGGTTCATGCATATCCACCTCAGCTCCTATGTGAGGTCTAAGTCCCATGCCTACACACTCGCAGCATTCAATTTACTTACAAAAGGTAGGTTTTATGCCAAACCAGGGATATGCCATACCATTGATCTCTTTTACTTGTCCATCAAAGAATCAAATCAAGACTCTACCACAACCAACTCTTCATGTGAGAATCATCTCCTAGGTACACTCTCACACCATCATTTCTTCATATTTTGTAAACTGACCTCAATGTGAGGTCACGTGGAAAGAGGCACTAAACTCTATCTTGACCACTCACCTTTCGATGCATGAGTAGCCAAGGCAACGACAAAAGCATCACCTTCATCCTAGGTGGATCTCTTAGACTCAACAAAATCTAATTTCTTCTTTGGTTTGTTTTCCTCCTTACAATATCTTTTTAAATGTCCAGTTTTGTCGCAATCCCAATATTTCTCCTTGAACTTACCAAGAGATTTGGATCTAGACTTATCTTGATTTTTGTCCTTTTTATTTTCTTTAAATCTTCCACAAACCACTAGGGCCTCCTTAGTCAATTCAGAACTCTTTTTCTCATTTATTTTGAAAGAAAAATGTAACCACTTTTTCCATCTTGAACTTGGTGGTAGTGCACACAATGGCCATAACAAGGTGGTTCCATGAATTTGGAAAATAACACAACAAATGCTTACACCGATCCTCCTCCATTTTCACTCCCATAAAGTGCAATTGGGTAACTACCATATTAAAGGAATTTAGATGTTCAACCATAGGCCCACCATCCTCCATCTTGAGGGTATATAACTTTTCTCAAGAAAATCTTATTTACTAGGGATTCAGCTTAATAAATTTCTCTAAGATTCTTCTAAAGATTTGTTATGATATAATCTCTTCATGCACATTCAACAACATTGAATCAACCAATTTGAATTTAATAATTCCCTTTGTTTTCTATCCATCATGTCTCAATCTTCTTGTGATGTAATTATAGGTTTAGAGCCAGATACTATAGACCATATACCTTGATCTATGAGCACATCCTCCATCTTGAGATTCCACAACTCAAAGTTTGTACCTAAGAACTTCTCCATCTCTATTCTTGATGTGTTTGCCATATCTTGCAATAAGATCAAAACCCTCTATGTGCAAGCTCCCACTCAAATGAAGATTAGTACATCTAGAATTTGAGGTCATCATTCTTTGATACCAAATGAAAGGAAGCAAGGTACACAAAAACATTTCACTAATATTTTAAGGAGAGTGTTGTGCAAATTTTAATATTTTAACAATTACAAAAAGAAAAAAACACATTTAAACAAAAAAATAAACAATATATACCATAACATAGGTGTACATGGAGAAAACCCTTTCAGGAGAAATCCCCACACTCCAAAGCAACTCAATGTATTACTAGTAAACCACGATTACAATACACTTGTAGAGAAAACCTTCACAAGAGTATCACCAACCAAAGATCTAAAGGAATTCTTATAGCTTAACAATATCTACAAAACTCTAAGCGCAACCTCCATCTCAAGCACCTAATATATAGGAGATACAAAACTCAAAACCACCAAATGGTGGTTAGAAACCCATGAGCTAAAATCACCCAAAAGTGGCACCCAAATTGCACCCCAATCAAATGTCTTATGATATGTCATAATACATGTATCATAAGTTGGTCAATAGGTGTAACTCCCCTTTACCACTCTTTCATGTATCCAACTTTTAGAGACCATAATTTTTGATTTGATAGGCCAATTGAGCCCCTTTTCTTTCAAATTGAAGTACTTGAAGAAATCTATGCAATATGTACCCCTATAGGTGGTGTCAAGCAAACAAATTTTTTATTTTGGCCAAAAACTAACCTTATAATGCAAAAATTGAGTTTTTCTATTTTATATAAAAAAATCACACCTTTTGTAATCTTAACATTAGGAGCAAGGTTGACACCCTTCTCAACAAGAACAAACCCTTCAAAACAATAGCAAGATAGGTGGCTACACATGCAAATTGAAGTTAGAATGTCTTAGGTTATGGCTCTAGTATGTGCTTCATTATGGAAAGATGTGTGGAGAGATTGTGAGATGGGTTTAACTGTTGCACCTTATATTCTTTCATATTGTCATTGCATTAGGGAGATGGACACCACAATGAGATTAATAGAAAAAAAAGGAAAAATTCCTTTTAGGGGAAATCTCAAACTTCATTTGAGAAAGGTTTTTAAGGTTAGTGCTCAAATCATGATACACACAATGTGGGTGGCATTGGATGATCTCTTCCTTACCACATTGCATAGATATAAAGTTAACAAAAAAAATTCTTCAATGTTCATAGCAATGTTGGAAGCCTGGGAATTGAAAGAGGTAACCAAGGTTGTTGTTGCGTCTTTGATCAAATCCATATGATGTCAAGGCCTTAGGCCCTTTTTAGATGATGTTATAAGTGTTGGGTTTCATCCAAGCGAAGGATATTGGTCGATTTTCAATCTTGTCTTGACAACTTATTGGATTCCCTTCATTATCATAATAATTGGGTCTAATGAAGAAATTTGCAATCAATAAATTGGGAATTGAATTTCTTAATTTTTTTGCTAGGGCCATACCTTTGTCAAGTATTAACCGGACATTCGTTATTGATGATGATTCCACCAAAAGCGACAAAGAGAATCCTACTCAATTAGTTTAAAAATAGTTTGCAATGCATATTATGATTAAATATTGTACATAGTTGTATAGATTATTTGTCTAGTTAATACTAGTAGCATATATATGGTGTAGTTTCATGCTTGATACTCAAAAGGAGTTTTTGCCTAATAGTACCTATTGGAAATTTTGTAAACTTGCCCTCATGGGAGTAGCTAAAACCAATGTTTTTTCCCTAGTTCAACATATGGGTATGGCCACCTAGGCCAAGTTCACCTAGCAAAAAAATTAATGCTCCACATTATAAAAGAATGAGTGACAAATAAAAAGATTTAGATAACTCCCAAATATTTGTTGAGACTTTATATCTAACTAAATTAGTTGAATTTGTTTATCAAAATAATTAGTTGAAATTCTGTAAGATTTACTTGTCAATGGATGGGTTAAAGGGGTTATATAATGAATGGTTTGTAAGGCACGATATTTTTTAAAGGCTTTACAAATGGGGTAGCAAACTAAGTCATCTTGATCTTGAGAAAACATCATGGTTAAGTGCCCCTAAGTCAAAACAATATCATGGTTAAGTGCACCTGAGCCAAAATAGTATCATGGTTAAGTGCACCTAAGTCAAAATAGTACTAGGATGGGTGACCTAGGAAGTCATGATGTTTCACCCCTATGAGCATGACCTAGATGCAATGAGTACTAAGTGGGTCATTCATGCCCATGAGAGATGGGTTCGTGTAAACCACTACTCATGAAATATGGGTCAATGAATCTGACTTGAAAACTATGTAATTGAATCCTAATATAACATCATAATTTGACATGCTACAAAGACTAGCTCCTAATTATCAATCAATTCATTTACACTAATGTAATTATCTTATGTTATTTTGGAACAATTCATTGTGAATGTTGAAATTACCTTTACAAAATAGATATGTTGTGAAAAAGGATGAAAATGAAAAAAGAATAGTTATTGCAAATTTAATTTATAAATCAACAATCCAATCTCTCTACTAATGATGTTTAATTTCCTCTCAAAAATAGATAAATTAAGATTACATTACATTTATTTTAAGTTCATAACCTAAACTCTAAAACTTTAATGCACATAATATGTTTTACCCTAATCAAAACTAAATCCCTAGATTCAACATAACATAAAAAAGCTTAAAATAAAGACATGGTTGAACCCACAAATAAATAAATCCAACCATTATATTGAAAATAGATGCAAAAGAGTATGCCATTACATAGTAAATGGATTTAACTTTTCAAACAGTTAAGCTTTGCAATATTCAAACTATGGCTGAGCCCACAAATAAATAAATCCAACCATTACATGGACAATAGGTCCAAAAGAATATGCCATTACATTGGCAATGGATTTAAATAGGTCCAAAAGAGTTTGCCATTAAATTGGAAATGGATTTAACTTTTCAAACAATTAAGTTTTGCAATTTTCAAACTATTTTCATCCATGTGATATTTTTGTTCATTTATGTGTTTTAAGCCCTCAAGCAAAATGATAGATAGCTAAGGATAATGAGTAGTGAAGCTCCAATAAGGAAGTTGTCTCGTTACGGACAAACACAAATGGAATTGACTAAGCTTGAACATTATCAGCTAAACAATCAATGCTAAAAATCTGGTAGCAGATTGTGAATAGGACCATGTTTCAGCACCGAATGAACAGTACTAATAATTCATTCAAAGGTAAGAATTTTTTTTTAATTGTTTCGTATCCCTAAAAGCCTTTGATGGGAGTTCCTATGCATGCCACTTATTTCAGAAATGCCAATCCAACCCGCTGAAAGAAAGATTAAAACACATTAAATACACACATAGAAATTTACAATTCAATATAATTAATTCTCTTGTCTAAGTTTCCTGTATTGCCCAACCTGCTTGAGAATAGCTAAATAATATATAATATATTTATTCCATTGTATACGGCAGGAGGGCAATACGTTGCCTTCTATGGCTTTATCACAAACATTAGATCTCCCGCTACCAGTATCTCCGCAGGTCTTGGATTGGTATAGACGTATGAAACAATTGAGTTGTATGTCCCTGTTGGCCTGTGAAGGCCTAATACGAGACTCTCTTCTTGCAAAACCTCTAGGAAGAGTTCCATAAATGTTCTCCCTACATAGCCTTTTGGGATCGGAAGCTGGTCAAGTTTTCTAACAAATGCGTGATTACCTGCTACATTTGCTCCGACTGATAAGAACTTCTCTACTATGTTAACCGCATTACGATTAAAAAATGTAGCATACCTGCAAAAAGACAATATTTTTTGTTATTCTCACCTTAAAACTTAGAGATAAAATTCGCAAGTCCATATCTGTATGAGATTTTTCTGACAAGGTACATAGATTATTCAAGAATGTACAAAAACCATGTAAAACTAAACATGACCTGCCCAATTATTTATTTGGTAGGAAGCGAACAAGCTTCCTTAGGTGTTACCCAAAAAGAAAAACACTTTTCTGTCTTTGTATAATCAAACTCATCGAGTTTGCTCCAGGATAATTTATTTGATAGATAATCGAACTAGCAAGAAGCGAAAGAACAGAGTACAACTTTAGAATGTTACCGAAACATTTGAATTAAATAGAGCAATAGGGCAAAGAAAATTACATCATAAAATTGAGTGCAGCAGGACTGAAACCCTTTCCCTCAATATATGAGGGTGAAAACATGTAGTCTGAAGCCCGGTTCCTAGCATAAATGCCACTTTCAAACATTTTGTTATTTATATGAAGCTTAGGCCTCAAGTAATGAATTGCAGCTTCCTGCTGTAGTTCAACAATAATGCGGTCCCTTGTTGGTCGAAGAAGGCGTTCAATGGTTGCAGCTATCAAAATGTTATTTATTTCAAAAAAAGCTTCTGTTATAGAGGACTGATTGCTTTCATCTTTAATTTCCTCCTCATAGCTGCGTTTTGACAATATAATTGTTCTTTCTGTAGAAGCAAGACAAAACCAATGAAAACTGTTAAACTTACAACCAACAATTATGGATATAAAAATCGGACAAGAAGTTAATCCCTCAAGTAAATGTAGTATTGCTCAAAGGAAAAAGAACACTGGACACAAATTTGAAACAGTTTTAAAGAAAAATATTCTGCCATAATTTTGACATTTATTGAGGGCCCGTCTAAATCCTCAAGAAGTTACATATATATAAAAAACACTGGAAAATAAGTTGGCAAAATTGAAGCGAGGTCATTTCAATAAGGAAAAGATACGTGCCTGCTTGCATGACACCTGCCCGAAGCAGATCTAGCTCATACAATGGTGACCCTTTTACAAAATAGACGTCTTGGAACATTCCAACACAACCCCATTCAGAAGCAACTGGTTCTATGGGATGTAAAATAACCAATGGTGGATTTGGTAGATCTGACATTCTAAGATGGCTAATGAAATAGAAAATGTTAATAGGCCATTTTTCCAGAATACACAACAAAATATGTGGCACATTCAGATCGATTACTGACATGGTTCTGGAACACAGGTTTTCCATTATGGCACTCACTCTTCGTTCCAGGACTGATGGATCAGGTTTCTCCCACTTCTGTTGTGGTGGCCAACTTGTTGCAATGTCTATTGCTTCCTCCAATGAAAATGCAAGCTGTAGCCCTGTATTAGAAATATTTTTGTGAAAAGGGGAGTCACTCAGTGATTGATTATCCTCATGGCTGGCAGAAATAATCTTTTGTATCTCGCTCTGATGTTCACTTCTGCATCTTGACCTCATGAGCGATCCAGAACCTCCAGAACTCAATTTCCCACTTCCATCGTCATAACTGATTGAAAAATCAGATGTTGCAGGATCCACAGGTCTCATTATTTTAAGAGATCTTTGCTTCTTAATCTCTTCTAAGAGCTTGGTGTCTTGTATGGAGTCTTTTTTGTTGGAACCTATGCAATATAAATACTTGGGTATCTGCTTCCAGCAAAACAAAGTAACTTGGTGTCCAAATTTAGAAACTTCCTCTGCAGCCCTAAGGTCTTCAGCAATAACTAAGCCAATATCAGAAGACGAAATCTGGTGCCCTTTTGGGTACAGAACTACTTCCCTTGTATCATCCATCAGAATGTCAAGACCAAACAGGATAACATGAAGCTTCCTGTAAACCACCTCTGCAGCCTGCTCAAACGAGGAAAGAAATAAAAAATACATATTAAAGGATTGTCGTTGATTGTACTACACTTAGAAATCTAATCCCCAGTACTTGAAAAATTACACATATCAAACCCTCAATGATACAAAGAATAGGAAAAGAGTTGTGCAATACAGTTGAATCAAATATGGAAATGCCCATCTGTCAATGATTGGCATTAACAATTCAGTCCAGCTATATTGTTTTCCTCTTTGTTATCCCACTTTTGATGATATCAAATAACGAATTTTATTAATTTTCCAGAAAAGATATATTTAAAGCAGGGGTAGGCTAAAGGCAGAACAATATGTTTGCCACCTTAGTATTGCACAGACTAAAGCTAGAATAAGTAACGTGCATCTAGCTTCTTCACATTGTCTAGCTAGAGCAGTCAAATTGAAACTTTGGAGCAATGACTGACCTCTTCAAAAAGAAAGCCTTCTGCATGAAAGCAAGGAGGCAATATCACTGGGAACACTTCCTGCTTAAGACCATCTGAATATTGCTGCACCCAGTGTTCAGATACAATAGTAGAGACACCCAAGCCAGACTTGAACAGATTTGTCAAAAAGGTTGGCAGCCCTTTGATATGGCAGCTGAAATGGAGATATGTAAAATTTAGAAGCACAAAAGTGTAGTTTGGCAAACCAATTCACCACAGAAATTAAACAAATTAAAAACCTTTGAGCAAGCAGCTGAAATCGAATGGCTTCTGGACACACAATCTCAATTTCATCTCCTACATCATCTAAAATGGCACTGTCCTGATTCCCGGGTTTGAACATCTCTACAATAACTCGAACCCCTGTGCCACAGTGTCGATGTACACTCAATGTACGAACAAACTGTGCTGCATCCTCTGCATCAGCATTCTTCAAGTCCATGCTTATCAGGTTTTAAATCACCTTATACAGCTTGATTAATTACTTCATCTATATTTATAAATATAGAAACAGAGCTAAGTGGTGGAGACATCAACTTAAGACAAGACTATCCACTTGGAATCCATGGTTCAAAAAGAGTTAGTATTACCACAAATCAGATTTAAGACTCTCAGTGACAGTATGACCTTTCAATATACACTTGTGAACAGTGCTCACAGAAGAAAGAAAAACCATATTAACTGGATAGATAGAAAATCCGGAATCTCACCACAGCCTGTTGATCTGCCATTAAGAATACAGCTGAAGCCATCTTAGCACTAACACGATCAAGGTCGAATTCATTCAAAGGTGAGCCCTCAATAAACTCTACATGACCTTTATAATGTGCTAGGAGGGTCTTCATCTCGAATCTTCACATAAGAAGCACCATTACATAAAGTGAACAAACTAATTTTCCAGAAACACCAAAAAGAAAAGGAGGATACAATAATATGTAGATTTGTACCGTAACAAATCCAAATATAGAACATTTGGAATAGACAAATGCAAAGATTACAGAATCATTCAAAGCAATCTGGAACACTTTATCCAAAGTTAGAACCTTACGAGGGTTTATATGGAGCCATAATCACAACTCTAAGAGGAAATGCTTGCATATCTGCAAGGAAAAATTAATAATACAAAGAATTAACCAATACCTTTAATTTGGAGCATACCATAACTCTGAATGTCCAAGAAGATGCATTTACAAGACATGTAAAAATTCCTGGCTGTATACTCGCTTAGTTCAAAACAATACATTCAGAATTTTAATCAAAATAGTCACTTTAACTTCCCAACCTTTATCATGAGAAGGATGATAGAACTCTGAAAGAAAATCCTGTACAGTTCGATATGATAAATTTCCACTGATTATAACAAATCTTGAACCAACGACCTTTTGCACAACAAATTTTCCCCCATATGGCCTGAAAAGGTGTAATTATTTGTTCATAAACTGGATAAATATGTCTGCATTAAATCATTCCCTGTGAGCATCTGAGTAAACAACAATAGTTATTAAAAAGATGTGCGGGTTATTAAAGTGCTGCACCTTCGTGATGCAAGCTCCATGATTTTATTAATCTGTACAGGTAAAATGAATAAGGCTATCAATATGGTAAGTAATGTAACAGCACGGCCCCAATCTGAATTCATTGTAATATCACCAAATCCCACAGTTGAAATCTGTCTCAGAAAGAGAAAATAGTATCAGTTTTATTATGTATCAATCATCAGGGTTCTATATTGAAGGCCACGTATGATGTTAATGAAAAATTAGAGGATGTAGGCCATACTGTTACAATAATGAAGTAGAAGGCATGATAAAATGTTAAACATCCGTGAGGGCCACACTTGTTGTCTCTCTTGATATTAAGTGGGGTGGCCTTTTGCTCGACCCAATGTAGCAGACCAGCCATAATAAAAACTGCACACATGCAAATCTTACACCTAAATAAATTAGAAAGTTGTCATTTAGTGCATATTAAAGGCATATAAACTAGATTGATTCCAATATTACAGTGCAACCTATCTGCAACAAGCCCTTCAACCAATAAGCAAATCGAAACAAACATTAAATAATGAAAATTCAACTACTTAATAAAATTTCAGCATTGATTTTCATGCTTGATTCATTTTAAAAACTGATAAATATAGCTACAGAAATTGTGACAACTAGAAACCATCATAACTTTGTAGAACTGTTACCAGCTAAATATGGCTTCACCTAACTATATTTGAATAACTATAGCAAATATGGTTCATCCAAGACTAGAAATGGAAGAGACAGACGTGAAGAAAAATGGAAATGAACAATATGAATGCCCACTAAAAGAAACAGAGTAAAGAAAACAGAAGCTCTGATAGGATATCCTCCCAAGTGCTTTTTTTATGCCTTGCAAATCACTTTAAAAAATTTTGAGATCATCATGATGGATATGATACAGATTTGGCATGTTCTTAGGAAGGGGATATGCAGGCACTCTAGGCCAATTTTTTTAGATATATTGTCACAAGATCAATGCCCTTTATCTCCTGAAGGCTGGTAGAAGTGAAAATCAAAGAATATCACAAGCAGAAGGAAGGATAAATATCAGAGGCTGAACAAGGGATCGCTAGAAGTGATGAATAAAATTGGATCATATCAGATTCAATTATACATTTCAAAATTGGCTACAACAGGATTGATTTGCAGGTTTCTGGACTTGCAACTTTCAATTTTAAAAGATGCAGTGTGATTATTACATTCGTTTATGCCCAAGAGATTATTTTACTGCAGCCTTTGTAATGAAGCTGAAAATGATCAGATCTTCCAAGCAGGCCCCTGGTATTACAGAAATACACAATTGTTTATGAAATGATGGCACCTAGGTTTCAAGCCAACAGAGGGGATGCCTCCATTAGCACTAGTATGAATTTGAATCTTTAAGTTCCCCCATGCATTTTAGGATGAGTATGCCTTTTAAATTTGGAACTTGTAACATACAGTAAATCCATGTTGACTTGGAACTGAACTCAAAATCATTAATTTGCAAGTGGGATTTGAATGGATCCAGCAAATCAATTATGGTGCATTCTCTTTTGATGTAGAGATTTTTGTGGTCACTTTGGTTGACCTTGAGGTTTTAAGATGCATCTTTTTGAAGCTATAGAGACTCTCATCTCCTTTAGCCAAGGTTGTCCAAGCAAAACTCTGTAAGACTGTTCGGCTAGTTTATGATCCTTAGGTAAAACATTAAATAGATCTTGAGCCTAAAATTTTCAACTTGCAATCTAAAAGCAGTCCAAGAGGTTTCTTGAAATAATTGTTCCCCAAACAAAAAACAAGTAGAAGTCTACCCAATTCTTCCAAAAAATGCCTATGATGAGGTTGCTATTGCTACCTTAAACTGAGATAGCTTCTTGAGTTATAATGTCATTAAACCTAACATGAAGGTATATGTCCAGTTTGGCAATCATCAAACACATGTTGTACTGCTACAAGTGGAACATGCTTCCTTGAGCTATACAGTAACCCAAGTACACGGCTCTCATGAAAGCCAAACAATTTTACATCATGGATTTATAGATATTGTAATCTAAGTCAATTACTTCATGTGCAAACAAATGTTGTACTACACAAAGACAAGGTCAATTAGGCGCTTTGGGTCAACCATTTTCCCTTCTTCGTGTGAATGGTGTGCTCCAATTGTGCTCACACCCAAAAGCGCTATAGGGCTAAGAAAAAATGCTGATGGTGAGAGTTTCAAGATTAAACATTTTTGCACCATAATCTTCCCACCGCAAATTGGAAAGGAAAACATTTATAAATTATAACTTTGTAAATAACTTAGTAAAGTTAAGATAAACTAAAATTTAAAATTTAAACTTTGTAAACTTAAATCTTAGTTAACATTTTTTTTTTTTACTTGATTGCAAAGTCATTCTCCTTCAAATGCATAGATGCGATCAAAACAACCTCCCCTCCAAGGCCTTATAAATTTTTGTCTTATTCAAACTGATGTCTCTAAGGCCTTCATTAGGGACCATCCTCTCTATGCATGTGTTGAGACCATCCATAACCTCCTCATCTACCCTAAATAAATTAGAGAAGAAAAACTTTGGATTTAAGCATTAAGCATTAGCATGAATGTGTTCATGGAGTTGTTTGTTCCATCTCCAATTAATAATGTGCCAAATGGGTTCGTATTTTTTCTCTTTGACGCATACAAATGTTGGATGGCTTCCTTGGCTTTGTCAATGGCCATGCATAGATAACCCATAGGATTTCTCTCCCTATCCACCAACTATAGAACACTAACCAAAGATTCTAACACCTAAAACAATAAATGGTGAACTACAGGGATAACTGCAAGTTGATCTGGGTGGGCATATGAATCTGGGTTGCAGAGGCAACCACATTTTGTAAAATCTTTTTGATATTTATCAATACAAACAACTCCTTACGAATTAAAAAAAAAAGATTATATGATAACATATAAATTTACAAGCACTAACATTAAATATCAAGATTTTGTGATAACATATAAATCCACATAAACACCATTAAAATTTAAACCAAAATACATCAATAGCATTAATAATTATTCCAAGGCATATTCCTATCATAACCATATTAGGAATTCGTTGGAAATGTTTGCAAACCGCAATCTCAAGGATGGTTGTCCTTGTATTGCGAGAGCATGGGTGGATCCTCGTCCATCCATCTCGGGGTGGCATACTTGAGAAGACCTTCAAGCCCAGAAGCACTCATTCGCCTCCTGGCCTACGAACATGGTAGGATCTCAAGTCCACTTCATCCCTCAATCCACCTTGGAGGCACACCATCCTCCTTGATCAAGCCCAAGAGCACTCATTTGCCTCCCAGCCCAAGAGCATGGCAGGATCTCCAATCCATCCATCTCAGGGTGGCGTACTTGAGAAGACCTTCAAGCCCAGGAGCACTCATCTGCCTCTTGGCCCACGAACATGGTAGGATCTCAGGTCCACTTCATCCCTCAATCCACCTTGGAGGCACAACATCCTCCTTGATCAAGCCCAAGAGCACTCATTCGCCTCCCAGCCCAAGAGCATAGCAGGATCTCCAATCCATCCATCTCAGGGTGACGTGCTTGATAAGATGCATGAAGACTGCCTTCCTCAACAAGCCCAAGAGCACTCATACGCCTCCCGTCCCATGAGCCTTCATCTCGGGTTGGCATGCTTGATGAAGGAAAGGTTGGTACTTCACCTCTCATGAACTCGAAAGGCTGGCTGTCCTTCCTATTTGCAAGCCATTTCTAATAAATGCAAAACTGATTACTTATAGAAATTAGCTATATGAATTTTCTATTAAATACTCTTAAAGGTAAATACAATTTAATTACTTACAATTAGCAATCACTTAATTTCTACAAGGTATATCTACGCATCTATTTATTTGTAATCTAATATTATTCTTAAACTTATCTCACAATACTATTAGTGCTGAAGACAATATTTATTTTTGCCTTTATGGCTCAATTTCCTTTTTTATTTTCCAATTTCCAATCTCATCCACTTCATGATCTCTCCCAAGAAAATGAACTCCCTTTTATATCTTCGTATCTAAATGAAATGATGCACCCCTTGGAATAGAGATCTCCTTTCTAAAGGTCAAGACTTTTTGTTTAAAACTTAATGTTGTTTTGTTTTATTCCCAAGCGCTGCCTTTGTTTTTTAATTCCTTAATCTCTGACTTAAGTAATGAGCACTCCCTTTAATAATGATTGCTGCCTACTCATTGCCCCTTTCTTTTATTAAGGTCATCGCTGCATGTTTTGGAAGGTAATTGCTGCATGTTTTTGGCGGGGGCATGGCATAGGCAAACAAATCATCAAAAAATAGTCTTTGGGTCCCTCTCCACTTTTGCCTTCCTCAAGTGAAGAAACTCCATCCACCTAGAGCTCACAAACACCTACTTAAGAGATGTTAGTGACACTTCAATACTCTACAATGTGATGAAATTTGTGCCAAATTGTGTGGCTTCCAATTGCATAAACTCGTTACCCTTGGTGTACTCATCGAGTTAAGCATCCAAAGGTTGTTGTAGATGTATTTTATAATGTTTCTTAGGTCCACCATGGTTTTGACCCATCCAAGTTTGCCAACAAGGAGAAGATCAATGTAGTGGGCAACACAAGGGATCAAAACAATTGTAGGGTGCCTTGCCTAAAGTAGTCTCCTAATTGCAAAATATGTTTTTGTATTGTCTATCACAATATGGACAACATTCCCCATGCCTACCTCCATTAACACCTCATCCAACATGTTGCATAGTATCTTGGCATTTTTTAATTTAGTAAGCATCAATTGATTTCAGAAACACCATCTATCCACCTAAAGCCATGAGGAAGTTCATTTGTGTGTGGTTCCTACAATTTTTCCACCTGTCAACTGAATATTATAGCCCTTATTTTTCCAAACCCACTTTTGTTCTTCAACTAATTATTATGTGTGTCTCACAACATCCTCCAACAAGGGCCCACTCAAATCATAAGGGATTGGTGCCTTGAAACCCTTTCCTACTATAGTCAATATTTTGGCCAATGACTCTCAATAGGGTCCCCTCACAACATTGAATGATACATTGTTGTAATACCAAAAATTACCACATGCCAACTACGTCTCATTATGCTTCTCTTGATTACATCAATACCTTCCAATGAAGGTTCTTAACTAGGAGTGTTACAAGAAATAAAGAAACCATGTGCATGCAATCATAACCACCAACTAAAACTATTTGCAGTGAAAGAGCACAATATCCTTGGGCCAATGCAAGAGCCTACTAAATCGACCTCTAATCCTAGAGAATTCATAACAACTACAATTGCCTAAATTGTTCTCTTCTTTTAATTTTTCTTCTCCTCATATGAAGCAAGGGGAGCATTAACTTTTCGTATAACCTCAGGCTCCATTACATTATATAGCTACACATCTCAACCAACAATCCATGCAAGGTGAAATTTGAGGCGATCGATACCTCTTCTCATATGCAATCCACAATAATTGCACATTGTCGTTCCTATCTTTGTATCTGGTGTGCAATAATTCCAAGTGCGGTCTCTGGCATTACCATCACTTTTGTTGCATGATGATATCATTTCTCTATCAAACAATTGAAATGAAACCCTAGAAAAAAATAAAATTAAACATTCTACATGTAAACTGTAACAACTAGCTTAGAAAGAAGGAAATAACAAAAAGACAATATGACAGCCTAGAATGAAAAGAAAAACAAAAAATAAAAAATAAAAGAAGTTACACTATTACATACATTTCAAATGTGGTAATCGTCAATCAATTTGCCAAATTAGTCCACAATCACTTGGAATGCTCAATCCCTAAAAACGAATGCCATCTAGACAAAGTGTCAATAAGTCAAAAGCACAAAGGAGAAAATACAAAAGATGAGACATTTTTGGGGGTTTTCTAGATGTGTGTCATAAACTCATGATGGCAAGGTTTTCGTGTTGGACTCGCCAAGATAGGAAAATTTTCTAGAAACTCAACTACAACTTGCCAACAAGTTTTCAACAAGTCACTTATAAAAGAGTTTCTACTCATGAGTTAGCAAGAAAACCACAAAAAATTTCATCTATGATATAGATTGTGCTTCCAAATAATTTTTATACATACAACACCTTATTTCCAAACATGGGTTTAAGCTTCAATGGTTGGCCATTTTGTAATCATGCCATTTTTAATAGATTATAATAGTGTTAGATAGACTACTTGCACAAGTCATTTTAGGCTTTCATTAGTTTGGGTTAGATAAGCCTTAAAAGTTAAAAACCATATTTGATTGATTGACCATATGTTTTAAAACTTGATGAGTACTCGTCGAATTCATGAGCTCTACAGCATGGAGAGTAATTCACCCACAACTCACAAGATGGGTCTGCTATAGAAACACACAAGTATTTCATGAGTTACTCAACAAGTCCAATAGGAGAACTCAATTGCTGCATAAAAGGTTGAAAACCCTATATAAGACCCATATTTTTTGCCATTTTTGTCTTCAAGAACTTGGATCTTAGCGATGTGAATTGATTTTCGAGTGATTAGAAAGATTTTCCTTACTTTACTTTCTTTTCAATTTATAGAATCTAAATTCTCTACAATTGTAATACAAAGGCCAAAAGGACCCTGCATGCAAGCATTGTAAAAGTGCAATTAGGGAGCAATGACATACAATTATTGTGTTTTATATGAGTAGGTATCAATCACCTAAAATACCACCTTGCTTAAATTGTTGGCCAAGATATCAAGTTGTGTTGCCATGTGAGAGGATAAGTGAAACAAGAAATTATTTCCCTACTTCCTTGCTATGAGAAGAAAACTAAAACAAGAGGGTAAGCAAAGCAATTGCACCAATGATGAATTCCATGGCCACCCCTCATTCATCAATAAAATATTTTATTGGCCCATGAGTTCAATGGTCCTGTTGTGACCTTTTCACACATCACCCCATTCAAAATGGGGACCCCCTAATTTTTGCTCCGTTCTTGGTCTTTTGGCTTTGGTTTTCTCTCTCTCTCTATCTCTCTCTCTCTCTCTATCTCTTTTTGCTGTCTGCCTTTCCAGGGATGTGCTTGTCTGTGAGCTTAAACTTGAAATTTTGGCTAAGTCTGAGAATTAGGGTTTTGAATCTTCCGACCAGTTTGAAGTCAAATGGAGTGAGCGAATTGAAATTTGATCTTAATGCTGCATTCAGTGAGCTTCCAGCAGGGTCCCAACAAAATTTCATTGAATTCTGACAACTTACTATTTTTAGTAAGTACCTGATTTGGGGCATTTTCTCAGCACTTTTGAAGTTCTAACCGTTAAACTGCATCCAAGACACGTCAAACTGCTTGTCTGCAAAATTTGAGCCAGATCTAACAACTTTCTATTTTTAGCAAGTGTCACGTTCGGGAGCAGATTTTAGGGTTTGCATGCAAAAATTTTCAGTGCATGTCTAGAGAATATTTCTAGGTTTTCTGAGACCTACGCAACAGTATAACATGCAAGATGAGATGATAACTTTCAACAGTCTTCACTTTGGAGGCTATTTTTAGGGTTTGCATGTTGGAATCTTTGACGCATGTCTGGATATTCTTTTGTGGGTTTTTCGAAAGCTTCGCAGTGATGTAACATGCAAACCAGGATCAACACCTTTTTCAAGAGTTGTCTTCAGAGGCTATTTTTAGGGTTTGCATGCAGGACTTTTCAGTGCATGTCAGGTTATTCTTTATGGTTTTTTCAAGAGCTACGCAGCAAGGTGACATGCAAGCAGAGTTGGTCACTTTTTCAGACACTTACTATTTTTAGTAGGACCACTCCGGAAGTTGCCCAACACTTCATTGTCACGAACAGGGTGACATGCAATAGAAACGGGGTCAAACAGAGATCATTTGATTGACATGCAAGTTAGATTAGGGTTTCCAGCTTCGGGACCAAAAATGAGGGGTCAAATGCTAGAATCTCCGAAAATCGATGTATCCCACTACTATCAGTATCTTTCAAGGATTCCACTGGTGAAATTTGAAGGCAATTTGAGCACTTACTATTTATAGTAAGACACTCCAGAAACGGGCTATAAATAGCAAGTCAGTGCAAGGCGCCAGTGTGAACAGGCAGGTCAACCCATGAGGATCACGTCAATCAGATTTCAAGTTAAATGGAGTTGCAGAAGTCCTGAAATCAAGCCAGTTACTCTAAATAGTAAATCACCTCCAGAAACATGCTATAAATAGTAGGTCGACACAAGATGACAATGTGAACAGATCAAATAGGTCATGAGGATCTTGTGGCGCGAATTCCAAATCAATCCAAGCTTTAGAAGAGTGAAAACCAGGGTACTTAGTAAATATAGTAAACAAGGGTGAGCAAGCTAAAAAAAAATGTCTAAGTCTGAGAAAATTCCTTCATCCCCTGTGAAATGCGCCCAAGATGAAGATGGCTCATGGATGGAGAAATATGCTAAGCATGAAAATTCCTGCAGGACTAGTGAAATGCGCCTTCATCTCAAGGAAAGGTGCTTGAAAATTTTCTAAGGCATTGCCAGTTCCTACTTAGCCCTCCAAATGCGCCCTCAAAAAGAAGCTGGCTTGGAGAAAAAAATTGCTAAGTGGCATGAATTCCTCCCCACCTAGCTAAATGCACCCTAGCTCAGGAGGAGACAAGGAAACGTTGTTAAGTGTTAGAAAGTTCCTGCAGGACCCCCTAAATGCGCCCTCATCAAGTCAAGGTGAAGAAAGTTTCTAAGTGTTGTTAAAATTCCACCTCCACACCCCAAATGCGCCCAAGGAGAGGGATAGGGTGAGAAAATGGCTAAAGCAAAGTGTAAATTCCTCCTTGACCCCTGAAATGCACCCAAGCTAGGAAAGCATGTTGTGAATCTTCCAAAGGCGTTGGAAATTCCTCCTTGGTACCTCAAATGCACCCAACTTGCTAGACTGTGGAGGACATGAAAAAGTTTCTAAGTGTTGAATTCCTGCAGAGGGTCCCAAATGCGCCCAAGTTGACTGGTGGCTAGAAAAAAAAAGTTGCTAAGTGTTATAAATTCCTCCTTGACCCCTTGAATGCGCCCATATTAGAGGTGGAGCTAAGACATGTTTTAGGCGTTGGAGATTCCTCCTTGACCTCTCATATGCGCCCATGCTCATGGAGATGATGAAAATTTTCTAAGTATTTAAATTTCTCCTCCCCTAGAGAAATATGCAAGGATAAAATTGGCAAGGAGTCAGAATGTGTCAGCTTCATGAAGTTGAAGAAAATTGTCCAAGGAAAAGCAAGAAAAATACACCCAAAGATGAAGAATGAAGATGAAATTTGATGGAAAAATATTTTTCTAAGGTATAAATTGCAAAAAATTAAAAGTACCCCTTCGTTTATAGACACATGAATTTGGTGTTTTCTGAGGGGAATTCTCTTCTGGGTACTGGATATCTTCAACAAGGAATTGATTTTAAAATTTTCCACGCCTCGCTAGAGATTTTAAAGTGAAGATTTCACTCGGGCGCCTGGTTGATTATTTCTAAGGCAGATGGGTTGGAAATTTGGCTAAGGCATGAGGAATTTGAAGATGAAGTTTGCTAGAGGAAAAGGATGAACTAGATCACTCAGACCTTGGAGATCAGAACATGGAGATCAGGTAAGTGAAGTGGATTTATATTATAGGTGTTTTGATGCTCTTCTCTCTATTTGTTTTGCAGGAGGAACGTCGGGACCAAGGCATGAGGACTTGAGGTGATGGAGAAAACACCCCAAAACAACATTGCAACCTTGGAAGAGATGAAGTTACGTGTTTCAAGCTCCTCCATGATGTCTCATTTGCACCTAAACCATGAAGGGAGATGTTATCAGAAATGGCTAAGTGTTGCACCCAACGCAATTAGGCGAGGGGCAAGGAGGAATGATTGAATCCAAGACAAGAAAATATTTCAAGTTCAAGATGGAGGAAAAGATGAAGGCCCAGGCGTTGGAGACTGACATCATTCTCCTTAAGTGTAAAGTCCTTCGATGACCCAAAGGATGTTCTCCAACAATGACAACAAAAAGGAAGTTGCAGTCTTGGAGTCAGACTGAGAATGTACCTGCCATACCCTTTCAAGAAGTTGAAGCCATGATGATCAGACCCATCCAGTTTGCAGTCAAGAGGAAGAACAAGAACAATGCGAACGCATTTCCAGACAGAAATCTTCTAGAGGATGGTGGACACTAATGGCTCATTTATTACCCCCCTCTTCTTGGTGGCGGTTTTTAGGGTTAGGGTTTATGTGGCTCAATTTGAGCCCTTCATTGTAATTGAATCTGAGCCGTCCACTAGATTTGGCCAACTATAAAAGGGGCATCCCCCCTCATTTGTACCTGATCATTAGATCAGAGAATAGAGCAGAGAGGCTGATAGTATAGTTGTGATAGCTTAGCATTAGTTTGTTAGCATAGCTTGAAGAGGAAGGAAAGCTTTCTCATTGTATGCTTTGTAAAAGGTTGTTGTGAACACTCTCTCAATAAAAAGAGTTTTCATTGATGATGACTGCATCTTTTGTTGTGAGTAGCTAGCAAGGCTTTTTCGTTCTTCCAAATCACTTAACATCTTCAAGTAGCGTAAAGTAGAATAAATTTCATCTCATGCAAGTAGATGTTAGTTGCGGATTGTGGTGTTTGATCAAGGCAGTTTCATTTAATCCATACCATTAGCAGCTTGTTGACGGCAAGTTTTCCTTGTGTGGTCAACTGGAACACTTTATAAGCTTAACTTCGATTATGATTCACATCTTGGCATGCGTCGTTGTGATGGTGTCTTTATGCTAAATTGTGATTTGAACACTCGTTGCTACCCCTTTGGAGATTGCACCAACTTTGTAGAGGCTGTCCAACATGAGGTGAAGCAAGGTCTGGTTGAAGCCTGTTGAAGTTGATCCCATGTTCCACTCTTAGATAGAACTTAGATCTTCTAAATCCTGCACTCATTTAAATTCCGCACATTTCTAGTTAGTATAGGAAACACGTACCTTAGTGCCAAATCACTCACATTGCACGAAAATCCCCTTTCATCATTAATCTGCTGTCAGCTGCCAAGTACTTGTGAACAATTGTTTAAGTCCCCTTGTGAAAACAGCAAATCACAACGAACCAAATGAAGGTATTCCATTGCATTGTAGGAACCTTGGAGTTGAATGTACGATCTCTCTCACAATCTTAGCGTACGAAATACTTTGATCAAGAGAGAATGGAGTAGCCTTTGGATACTTTGTTCTGCTGATTGGTGCGGTCACAAAAATCACATCAACAGGTCCTCCACTCACATTGAATACAACTCAAGTTGTATGAACTTCCCTCTTAGCTTCTTCATTATTCACAATGTTTCAAGTGCATAACCTTTGCTTGAAGGTGTTATCACGGAATCTAGCAGTGCTCGTTCCACGGATAACCCCCCTACGAAACTTGTCCGTTTCCTAGGATTCGTGAAGTTCAAGCACGCAAAACAAGGTGATTTCCAAGCCACCTCGAAATGTGTTCCCAAGTCTCAAACATTCAGTTTGAGCGTCTCCCTATGTTTGCCTCGTGAAGACCTTCGAAACGAGCCCCTTCGCGAAGTCTCACTGTTCGTACTTAGTTAATTGTGAAAAATGCAGTTGCACTGAAAAAGTGCGCTCCTGCTCACAAGCCAAAAATTGGCTAAGTATTAAAAGTGCAGGGGTGCTGATTTTCAGTGCCCCTGCATGAAAGTGAATTCTTAAAAATGTAATGGCACTGAAAAAGTGCGCTATTACACTTTTTATCAAGACTTAGTCATTTTCTTGCCTCTGGGCATCTCTTCATGCGTTTTACATTTTTCGCTCATCGTGCCACTTTTTGTGCCTAAATTAATTGCTCGACTTGAGTTAGGTTTTTGAGTTACCATTTACTTAAAAGTTTTTTATTGTTCCTTTTTCATTGTTTATGATCTTCAACTGTATTCCTTCTTGCTGGGCGAAATCCTCTCAAGCTGCAAAACACATTTTTGGAGAATTTCGAAGTTCCTCTTAACTAAATTCCGCGTTTTCTCTTGGTGAGTCGTTCTCCTTGCTTTCTCTTCATTCTCCTTCATTACTTTGTGCATATCTAAGGTTTTACTTATGCGTTTTTGTTTATCTTTGTTTTCTTCTCACATTTTTCTTCTACCCACGTGTTTTCTTTTTCTTTTTCTTTTTTTTCGCCTTTGGTGTGGAGTCTTGTCAATTTTCAAGCATGTCTTTCCTCTTGCCCTAGTCGCGTTATGGTTTAACTGCCACGCGTTCTTGATTCCATCATTTGTTTTGGCGATGGCCTCTTGCACATACGCATTTACCTCTTTTTGTTTTAAGCCGTTCTTACCTGCGTATTTTGGTCTCTTCACACGTTTCCTATGCCAATACTTTGAAATGGAAATAGGTGAAGATTTGATGCACTTCAAAATACGTTCTCAAGTGTTGCTTCTAACCCTCTCAATACTTCCATATTGTCAAAAGCATCGCATTATGTTTTCATTGCCCTTCCCAAACGAAGAAGCACACCTTTTCAATGCCAAGAAAGCAATTGCTAACTTCATTGTGAGAAATGTCATAGCGCTGAAAAAGTGCGCCATGACATTTCACAATTTTTTCTAACACTGAAAAGTGCAGGAGCGCTGTTTTTCAGCGCCCCTGCATCAAAGTGAATCCTTCAAAATGTAAGGGCGCTGAAAAGGTGCACCCTTACACTTTTCACAATTTTTTCCCTAAAACACTTCAAACTTGCCCAATTCAGTCCTGAACCTCGCTCCTTCCATTTTGTGCATCGTTTTGCGTGCCTTGTCATCCGCTCCACGCTTTTCCATCATCGTTGCTCGTTTCGCGCATTCCCATGCTATTTAACGACTAATGTTTGTTCTGGCTTGACACCTTGCAGTCTCTTTTCAGGATCTTCAAAGTTGATTGATCAAAGATTCAGTCGCTCTTGATGACTGCCAGTAAACCTCCGTCTTCTTCAAAAGCAAAAGGAAAAATGAAATATAAATATCAAGGTGTCTATCTGCCGATTGTAGTGGTCTCCAAGGTGGAAGAAATAAAAGACACAGAGGTTGGCCATCAAGACTTGGTTGATTTTGCAAAGCAAACTAAGATGAAGCCTCTTCCTGACCCGATGAGAGCAATTGTACACAGTAACCTACATTTGGTAGCTATGTTTCCTACTGCTGCACACAATACGGAATTTATCCTTCAAGCGGCATCTCATTACATTAGGGAAAGTAGAAGTGTGATCGATTCTTCCGGGCACGAGATTTTAAGACTCGACCCTGACTTCTTTGACATTGTGTTTAAGGTTCCTCAAATGGAGAAATACATTGACATCTCTATACAAAAAGCACAAGAAGTATTTGACGCTGATCCCAACAAGGCTAAAAACCTAATAAATACTCAATGGTTGAAGAAGCCTAGACAATCTATTTCCAGATGGCCAAAGGGACTCCTGCGAAGTGATTTCAAAGATGACGTCAAAGATATGATTACATTTTTTAGCAGAGTAAAAGGCTTGCCTGAATCATCCACTTTTCATGATTGGATGTATGAATACATCAGGATTATAAGAAGACAAAAGGTGCACATTGACTGGGGCAAACAGATCAGTGATGAAATACATGAGCAGCTGATCAATGCGCCTTCCACATTGAAATTCTATATGACTTCTTACTTGGTGTACGCAGCAGCTATAATGAGACAATTTCCAGGTCTATCCACAAAAGGAAATCGGATGATGGTACCTGTGTACAGATTTTTCTATCAACTGGAACTAAAGGAAAGCTTTCATCACTTTAGGCGGGTTACAGATGCTTTCTTCGCACCTTTGCTTTTCAATTTTGATCCAACTCTCGAAAGGAGGAGGGTATTTGATGAGGCTTATAAGGTGGTAAGTAAAGTTGGATGCCTATTTCTTCAATTCCCAACGTTTACTTATTTGAGAGTAGGGTGCTACACTGGTTGTCCTTACATGTTGCCACGTTATCCTTCAAATAAGTGGGTTCTCATGGAGACATGCAGACAACTGATTTCAGTGCATAAAGAACGAAGAAGTAACCACAAGCGTGGATTCAAGTTCCCACTGACAATCGGCAAATATACTATCCCAACTGTACAAAAAGCCAAGTCTGTTTATGCTGAAATGCAGATCATGACAATCAAGACCTACAGGTATAGGTTTGATTTTGATTACCGGGATGTTAGAAAGAAATTACAAAAGGGTCATCATCACAAGTACCGCTTTGAAGACATCTGGGCTGATTGTAGAGATGAAGAAGCCATTCACAAAATGGATTATTGCAGGTTGACTGTTCAACAGATCAGAGACCTTGATATTGCTGACCTACCAGAGGATTTTACAGATCCTGGCGATATCATGAATGCTGTCTATGATGAACAAGAGGTTTCTAAAAGGCCGTTGCCTACAATTCAATGGTCTAGGAAAGAAACTACCAACATGAGAGAGAGATTGAAGCCAATCCTAGCCAACACTGCAGAATGGTTACATAAGTATGGTTATGAAATGAAAAGTTTCAGAACATATTCAGAAGGAGAAGAATTTGAAGCAGAAGCTCGCCGACAGCAAGAACTCCGCATGAAAAATAAATCAGCGGTTGTTCCCACTTCTTCACGAAGAGGTCCTAGGATCAAGTTTACTATTGGCAAGAAAGATACCTAGTCTATCCCAGAAGGAGAAACCACAGAATCCGATCCATCTCGCTCTAAAGGTAAAAAGTCCATTCCAGAGGAGATAGATTCCGATGAAGAAGGTACTTCTAGTGACCAATCCGCTGAAGATGAAGACTCAACAAAAGCAGACTCCGATACAGAAGAGGTTTCTGAAAGCAGGCAAGAGTCTGAAGAAGATTCTGAAGGTGATTCCGAAGGTGAACCAGAATCGGAGAGACAAGAGGGTGATCAACAGGAACCCAGGCATGATCAAGAAAGAACTACGTCTCCCCCTGAGAATGTAGTTGAGGAAATTCTTAGAACGTCATCGCCTGTGATTTCCAGTGTTCCTCATACCCCTCCAAGTTCAAGAACTCCTCCACCTCCTGTTCCCTCGTCACCCATTCCTACCACATGCATTCCTGTAGTTGAGATATCCACTATTCCTGCAGCATCAACCCCGCTTGATACTCCCTCAGTGACAAGCATTCATACGGTTGATATACTGTCAAGTCCTCCATCATCCATTCCTAGCCTGTCTTCACCAACGTATGATATCACTTCTGAAAATGAATTCAATCGTTTCATGAATGAGTCAATGTGTGATCAACTCAATGTGCAGTCTACAGGAGCAATGATGATAGACACTTCTCCTATTGTCACAATACCCATGGTAACTTCAGATGTGATAATAACTTCAGAAGTGACGATGACAACTGAGTTGACAGTGAATCCAGAAGTTCACACCTCCTTCCTGTTGTGACCTTTTCACACATCGCCCCATTCAAAATGGGGACCCCTAATTTTTGCTCCATTCTGGTCTTTTGGCTTTGGTTTTTCTCTCTCTCTCTCTCTCTGTCTCTTTTCTGATGTCTGCCTTTCGGGGGATGTGTTCGTCTTTGAGCTTAAAACGTGAAATTTTAGCCAAGTCTGAAAATTAGGGTTTCGTCTTTCCTGGTCAGTCCAAGGTCGAGCGGAGTGAATAAATTGAAAACTGAGCTTAACATTGATGTTAGCGTGCTTCTAGCAGGTTCCCAGTTGAATTTCAGTGAATTCTGTCAACTTACTATTTTTAGTAAGTGTCCAATTCAGGGCGTTCTCTCAGCATTTTTGAGATCCCGACAGTCACACCACATTCAGGGCACATCAAGCTGCTCGTGTGCAAAATTTGAGCTGAAACAGACAACTTTCTATTTTTAGTAGTCCAGCTTCCGGTACAAATTTCAGGGCCTAGATGCAGAGTTTTTCTTTGCATGTCTGCATATTCCTTCTGGGTTTTTCGAGACCTTCGTGATGGTGTGACATGCAAAGCGAGATAACGACTTTCAGAATTCAGCCTTCCGAGGCTATTTTTAGGGTTTGCATGTCAGGGTTCTCTTTGCATATTGGATGATTCTTTGTGGGTTTTTCGAGACCTACGCAATGGTATGACATGCAAATGGAGATAGTCACTCAGTAAGGAACTTACTATTTTTAGCAGGTACGTCCCGGCAGCCGCTTCCCAGCACTTCAAAATCACGAGCTGATCGCAATGCAACAGAAACGAGAACAAATAGAGATCATTTGATACGCATGCAGAACAAATTAGGGTTTCCAACTTCGGGGCCTGAAAAGAAGGGTAAAAAGTCAAAATTTCTGAAAACCGGTGTAAACCATCGCGATCAGCATCCTTCAAGCTATCTGCTGGTAAAATTTGAAGTCAAACGGAGTACTTACTATTTATAGTAAGTCGTTTCAGGAACAGGCTAAAAATAGCAAAGCAGTTGCATGCGCCAATGTCAGCAGTAAGGTCACGTGGTGAGGAGCGCCTCATTCGAATTTCAAGTCAATCGGAGCAGTGGAGCTACCAGAAGCAAGCAGTTACTATTTATAGCAAATCACCTTCAGAAATGGGCTAAAAATAGCAGGCCGACTAAAATAGCAGTGTCGACAGGTTGATGAAGTCATGAAGATCCAGCGTTCAAAATTTCAAATCATTCTGAGCTTCAGAGATGCAAGAATTGAAGGACTTACTCTAAATAGTAAGGCATGGAAGAACTGGCGAAAATGAAGAAAAAAATGGCTAAGGCATGAAAAGTTCATCCTGCTCTCATGCCAAAATGCGCCCAGCTCAAGGTAGTGGCAGGCAAAATTTTTCTAAGTCTGAGTTCATCCTCTTGCCACCTCAAAATGCGTCCAAGTTGGTGGAGTAGAAACATAAAAAATTCTAAGGCAAGTGTTCATCCTGCTCCCCAGGCAAAATGCGCCCTCATCAAGCTGGAAGTCAAGAAAATGTTTAAGTGTTGGACTTCATCCTTCACATATGGCAAAATGCGCCCAGCTCAAGGCCTCATGTTGAAAAATTTTCTAAGTATAAAAATCCACCTCCTAGGCTAAAATGCGCCCAAGGTAAGAAAGGGTCAAAGAAGTCAATGAATTGCATCCTGCTCCTATAGCAAAATGCGCCCACTTCAAGGAGAGGTGATAAAAGTCAACAAGTCAAAGGCGCTCATCCTTCAAGCATGCCAAAATGCGCCCAAAAGCAGCCATGTGAGGACAAAACAAAGGAAGATGAAGAGTCACTTGTTGGAGGCGTTTAAAGTTTTCATCCTCCACCCTATGCTAAATGCGCCCATCCTTCTCAAGGGGTGAAATGCGCCAAGTTTAGAAGAAGTCAAAGGGGTCAAAGATTTTCATCCTCCTACATAGGCAAAATGCGCCCAAATCAAGGCATGTGAAGACAAAACCAATGGCATGCAAAGTTAGAAATAAACACTCATGCAAAATGAGTTAAAGAAATTCGAATTCATGCAAAGGAGGAAAAAGACAAGATATTCATGCAAAATTGGAAGAAGACAAGGCGTGGGTTTATTCTCCATTAAGTATGCTATGCGCCTAGAGTGGAGTATAAAGGTGGTAGAATAAAGTTGATGAGAGAAAATATTGCTAAGTGATGAATAATGTGCTAGGCGTAGGAATCTTCATCCTCCTCAAAGTATAAAATGCGCCCAAGCTGCATAAGGATGGTGAAATAAAATTGTTGAGTGGGGTGAGGTTGATAAGTATGCTAGGCGAGAATGTGAAGTATCCTCTTCTAAATGCTAAATGCGCCAAGAGCAAGGTGTTGATGATAATTGCTAAGGCGTGGGAATTTGAAAATGTTTTTCAAATGTGAAATAAAATATAAGGTGGTAGAAACAAAGTTGCTAGGCGTGGTTTTATTCTCCTTCAAGTGTCATTTGCGCCTAAGGTGGTGAAGTAAAATACAAGGCGTTGAAGATGATGGAAATAAAATATGTTAAGTATGATGTACTTCAAGGGAGATTTTCTAAGTAAAGTTGATAATTTTTCTCACAAGCAAAGTGAGCAAAGTTGAATAAAATTTCCTGAGGCAAAATTTTCAAGGTGATCCAAAAATTTTCTAAGGCAAATATTTTCTTCCTTAGAAAATACGCCTAGACCCAAGGTGGTGAAATTTTTTCTTGAAGCACAGATGAGTTGCCAGTGATGAAGTCAGAAGATGTTAGCAGTACAAGAACAATAAAAATTTTCCAAGTCAGAGCAAAGAAATACTTCAGGATCGAAGAACAAGAATAAATTTGATGAAAGAATATTTTCTAAGGTTCAAAATTCAAGAAAATTAAATGAACCCGTTCGTCGTGCACCCATGAGTTTGACGCGTTCTGAAGGAAATTTTCTTCTGGGTATTGAAGATTATCGATTAGGAATGGATTGTAGGGTCTTCCACAGCTTGCCGGGGATTTCGAGGTGAAGATTTTGAATGGGCACTAGGTTGATGAATTTCTTAAGGAAAATTTGAGAAATTTTCTAAGGCAAGTAAGGAAATGTTTGTGAAGATAGGATACCCTGGCGATGGATTTGAAAATGATCACCTAGATAATTTTTGATCAAATTCCTGATGAAAGCATTTTTTCTCGAGTTCGAGTTGGATGAAATATCAAAGTAAAAGTGTGCCGAGCAGAATGCAAGATGGGTTGAAAATTTGGCTAAGGCATGGAGAATTTGAGTGCGAAGTTGGCTAGAGATGGACCCTCAGAAATCAAAGCATGAAAATCTAGGTAACTGAATTTATATTATGAAGCGTTCTAATGCTCTTCTCCTTGCTTGTTTTGCAGGAGAAACGTCAAGACCAAACGATGATGATGAAGCAAATAGTCCAAGATGATAAATCATGAAGGAAAGAAAAGTTGCAAGAAAATGGCTAAGTGTTGAAACTTAGTATAACTCAAGTGATAAAGAGTGGAAGTTCGAGCAAGGTTGAAGAACAACGTCAAGAAAGAAGATCGAGAACAGTGTGAACGCGTTTCAAAGATGGAATCTTCTAGAAGGATGATGATGGACATTAATGGCTCATTTATTACCCCACTCCTCTTTGTGGCGGTTTTTAGGGAAAATCTTGTTTAGGGCTGAGGTGGCACAATCTGGGCCATCCAGCCGATTGTAATCTGAGCCATCCGTTGGACTTGGCCATCTATAAAAGGGGGAGTCCCCCTCATTTGTAATCTCATTAGAAATTAGATTTAGAAGTAGAAGCAGAGCTTAGAGAAGGAGTAGAGAGAAATTGATAGAGTAGAAAGTAAAGTAGTTTAGATTGAAAAGGAAGGAAAGTCTTCCCTTTGGATACTTTGTAAGAAGTTGTCATGTATGCTTTCATAATAAAAGAATTTTCATTAATGGTGATTTCTTCTTTGTTATGAGTAGTTGTTGAGGCTTCTTCGTCCTTCCAATTCACGTAGCATCTTGAAGTAGATTAAAGTAAAGTAGATTTCATTTCATGCAAGTACTTAGCAATTGTGGAATGTGGTGTTCGATTTGAACAAAACTTCGCTTGTCCATACCACTAGCGGGCTCGCTGACGGTGGGTTCGCCTTGCGTGGTCAACTGGAACCTTGTGAAATTTAACTTCGATTATGGTTTATATGTTGGCATGCGTCGTCGTGATGGTGTCTTCATGCTAGATCGTGATCTGAACATCTTGAGTCACTCCTCTGAAGATTGCACCAGTTCCGCGAAAGCTGTCCGAAGTGAGGCAAAACGAAGCTCGGTTGAAGTCTGTGAAAATTGATCGCCGTGTCCCATGCTCTAGAGTAGAACATAAACTTCTTAGGCCCTACACTCTTTTAAATTCAGTTCATTTCTGGTTAGAATTAGGAAATTTGTGCTCACTTGCCAAATCATTCGAAAAACATGAAGGCCCTTAGTCCGCTGTCTGCTGTCAACTGTCGAACATTTGTGTAAGTCCCCTTGAAATACCAGCAAAATCACATTGAGCCAACTGAGTCTATTCGCACTTAAGGAACCTTGGAGTTAAATGTATGATCTATCTCGCAATCTTAGCATGCAGGAAACTTTGTTCAAGAGAGGATAGGGTATCCGTTGGGAAACTTTATTCTGTGTTGGTGCGGTCTCAAAAACCACGTTAACACTTCCTTCCCCCTTGGCTGATATCTCAAGTGTCGAAGCAGAAGAAGCAAATGATCTCTCCAGAGGAGCTCGACCTCGAAGAGATAGTCCCTCCAAAGGCTAAAGGGAAGAAAAAGGAAAAAGTATACTCAAGGCTAAACGTTGACAAGACTGGCAACAAGTATGCGGAGATTGGCATACCGCGGCAAGAAGAAGGTGATGTCAATATGGAAGACTACACAGTGACAAAAGTCTAGCTTGGCAAGGTTACCAATGAAAGTGCAAATGCAGATGCGCAAGTGACATTGGATATCTTGGCTGGAAGACTGGATAAAATGGAGCAAGCTCGCAATATGTACAAGCAGAGGGCAGAGCATTATGCCACTGTTGTAAAGAGACTTACAGGATCTCCAACTAATGTACAACCGCTGACAGTGGTAAGTATTGAGGACCCAACTGTCAAGAAAGCTGAGAAGTTCGCCTCCAAAGGCAGAGAGTTGTATGATTTCATTGAGAAGATCATAGAACACGGATCTCAGATCATAGTTGCTGCGAACGAGAAAACTACCTTGTTGGCCAAGCTCACCACAGAGCTTGATAAAGAAAAAAGTGTACTTTCCCAGGAGTGCAGAGATATGGAAAAATGCTTGTTGTCGTGGTCACAGATGAAGCAGGAAAAGCTCAGTAAATTGGTGGAAGTCGGGGTAATTCCTGACAAAGAAAATTTCATTGAGGTAAGAGAATCCTTGAAACATCGAATTCAAGTAATTCAATCTTTTACGGAAGATCTCCACCAAGTGTAGGAAGATGTCAAAGGGCATCGTGTTATTCTTGAAAAAGGTATTAAGGAGTTACAGGGTCAACTTCTTGAGGAGAATCGTATCTTTCTGCCGGCCATAGAAATATCTCAGATCTCCAAGGAAGCCATCACGGAGTTGATTGACAGTTCAAACTTTTCAGAAGCCTCACTGAACATCATTTGTGATACAAGGCTCACATTGGATAATCTGAAAACACAACTTGACAGGTGCAAGAAGGTTCACTCATCTGCCATGAGATCGATCACGAGAATTCACACCATTGTGGATTACACCGTTGGTCCGGATGAGAAGTTCGTGTAGGAGACCAGGAAGAAATATGAAGACTTCCGCTCCCAAAGCAAGGAAACATGAAGAAGGTTCGTGATCTCCAGTGTTGAACATTTTGATGCTTCCCATTATGCATCTTGTAAATATTTCCTGACATTTTATGTCTTTTTGTAAATTGTAATCGCACCAAGTTCGAAGATGTAATCTTTTGAAAACAAATTACACTTTGACTTTGGTCAAAGTTAGATGAGATCTCCTTAAATCGCTCACCTAACTTTCCTTGATTTTCTCAATTAGATTCCTAATTTTGCTCATCCCTCTTTCTATATAATGTGAGGGATTTCTATTGTAAATTTATCCTTTAGTATTTTGCAACGAAGTGCTGCCCTTTTTGAAGCAGAATTGTGAAACTTCGTGTTCATACTTTGTGAATGAAATCTGATCAATAAAGAAGAGGATTGCAAACTAGACTTTGCATTGGATTCAATACTTTTATGAATTGATCTTATTTGGTGGTGATTAGCTTATGGAATCTGAAGGACTCTAAGTAATTTATGTAAACTTTGTGTTACATCCTTTATTTAGATTTTCATGCTCTTTGGATACTATTGTTGAATGATCTACAAGACTTTGTGCTTGTAATTATTCATGCTCTTTGGATACTTTGGTTGGATAATCTACAAGACTTTGCGCTTGTAATTGTTCATGCTGTTTGAGGAATTGCTGCGTCTAAGAAGACTTTGTGCTTCTAACGTGACAAACGACACACTTTTCATAGATCTGTTGTGACCTTTTTCACACATCGCGCCATTGCAAATGGGGACCCCCCTAATTTTTGCTTCGTTTCTGTCTTTTGGCTTGATTTTTGTTTGTTTTCCCGTTGTCTCTTTTTTCTGCTGTCTGTCTTTCCGGGGATGTGCCCGTCAGATGTTAGATTTCGACTAAGTCTGAAGATTAGGGTTTGTACTTTCCTGGTCAATCTAAGGTCAAACGAGGTGAATAAATTGAAAATAGAGATTAACATTGTTGCCAGTATGCTTCCAGCAGGTTTCCACTAAAATTTCATCAAATTCTGGCAACTTACTATTTTTAGTAAGTGTGCAATTCAGGGCGTTCTTTCAGCATTCTTGAAGTTTTAACAGTCACACTGCATTCAAAACATGTCAAGCTGCTCACGGGCAAAATTTGAGCTAAAACGGACGACTTTCTATTTTTAGCAGTTCAGCTTCCAGAGCAAATTTCAGGGGTTATATGCAGAGTTTTTCTGTACATATCTGGAGATTCCTTCTGGGTTTTCAGAGACCTTCGCAATGGTGTAACATGCAAAATGAGATAATGACTTTCAAAGTTCAGCCTTCGGAGGCTATTTTTAGGGTTTGCATGTCAGGGTTTTCTTTGCATGTCTGCATATTCCTTATGGGTTTTTCGAGAGCTATGCAGTGATGTGACATGCAAAGCAAGATAATCATTTATTCATGAACTTACTATTTTTAGCAGATGCACTTTGGCAGCCGCCTCCCAGCACTTCAGAATCACAAACTGATCACAATACAACAGAAACGAGGTTAAACGGAGGTCATTTGACACGCATGCAAGACAAATTAGGGTTTCCAGCTTCGGGACCCAAAAAGAGGGGTAAAAGGTCAAAATTTCCGAAAACCGGTGTATCCCACTACGATCAACATCTTTCAAGCTATCCGCCGGTAAAATTTGAAGGTAAACGGAGCACTTACTATTTATAGTAAGTCATTTCAGAAACTGGCTAAAAATAGAAAGTCAGCAGCAGGCGCCAGTGTCAGCAGGCAGGTCACCCAATGAGGAGCACATCATTTGAATTTCAAGTCAAATGTTGTGGAGGTCTCAGAAACAGGCAGTTACTATAAATAGTAAATCACCTTCAGAAACATGCTATTTTTAGTAGGTCAACTCAGGATGGCAGTATGAACAGGCTGACAAGGTTATGAGGATAAGCTCAAAATCTCAAATTGATCCGAGCTTCAGAAGTATGGAAATCAGGGGATTTACTATAAATAGCAGGACACAAAGAAGTTGGTAGTGGCTGAGGAAACTTCCAAGTCTGGAGTTTATCCTGCTGGACATGTAAAATGCAGCCAACTTGCCTTGTGGTGGTTATGAAAATTCAAAGTATTGAAGATATCCTGCAAGTACCTCCAAATGCGCCCTCCTCACAGGCATGAGATGAAAAAATTTCTAAGTTAGAGTTTCATCCTACAGGACCTAAGAAATGCGCCCACTGTAGCCAGAGATGTTGAGAAAAATGCAAAATGTCTAATGTCCTGCTCCACCCTCCATATGCGCCCAGCTTGCCAAGGAGAAATAAGGTGATGAAAATATTTTGAGTGTTAGTTTATCCTCCTACCACCTCCAAATGCGCTAGGCTTGATGGCTGATAGAAAAATATTCTAAGGCATAAGTTCATTCACCTCATGCCTCCATTTGCGCCCTCTTCAAGTAGATGATTTGAATAATCTCTAAGTGTCAAATTCATCCTCTAGCCTAGGCAAAATGCGCCCATCCTTTAGCAAGTATAATATGTACCCATGCTACAAGCAAGTCAAAGGGTCAAAGAAGTTATCCTCCTCAAGGTGCCAAATGCACCCAAGTTCATAAGGGGTCCAAGGTGGTCAAAGGTGGTGTTGAAGTTTCATTCTCCCTCATACATGATATGCACCCAGCCTAGCTGAAATATGCTAACCAATTTTTTCGATAAAGTAACACAACATAACCAGCACTTAACCAACTTGATTAGCGTTAGCTCCAAATAGAAAACCAAACTTGAAAAGAACTCACACCAAGAATGCACACTCAATCCCAATGAGGAATAGGTGTTGTCATATGGTGGAGGAGCTAACTGAAAAATACTTGAAAGAAACTACTCAACGTCAAGAATGTGCACTCAAGATCCCACTGAGGGCGAGGTGCTAACATATGACGGAGTGTTGAATTGAAACTAGAAATGAATAGGCGGATAACCAGCCATGAAGAGCATTTCCACACTACCACCAAACAGTGGGGGGAAAAGATTACAATTAAAACAATTCGTCCGCTGCGGCGGGCATCCACAGAGTTGTGGGGATTCACCACTTGAGAGTGGGTACAAGAGTAATACAAATCCAATTATCCACACTGGCGGTAAACCATCCAGGGGTACTAATGTGAAATTAAAGAAAGAATTGCAGCAATAAAGGACTGGAACAGTACTACTGTTTACAGTCTTACAATATGGAAAAAGAGCTGCAAATTACATGAAAATTACAATAGATTCAATGTACCATGATACTGGATGATTCCATGTTAGACATCAACAATAAATGATGAAGAAAGGACTGAAGATTCAAACTTAAACAAGTCTGATGTAAAATAACAATTCTGGAAATTCTGATCAGCAACTGTGAAATTCAAAGAAATATTCACAACTCACTCAAAATACCTCCGTTTTGTGTGAAACGAAAACCAATGAGCTGCTGGAAGATAGGCGCCCAACATTAGATGAAGAAATAGCAACAAAAACTCGTAATTTAATTCTTACACGAATCCCAATGCAGCAAGAATGGTACGGCCTTCATGAGGGGCGATTTTGACAAGTAAAAATCAACAACTCAAAATTAAAATCTGAAACTCTCCAAAGATGGTCGCCTTGGGTGTAGGAATGGATTGGAAAAGTACCCACAAGCAAATTAAATTCACACAAAAAGCTGTATGCAAAAACCACTTTCAGCTGTGACTGCATCAGCAACTTCAAAACTGGAAATATCATTAAAAACTTCAACTGTTGAGCTCAATCTGCTAGTCTGGATGAGAAGCAGCAATGAAAACCAACTAGGTGTTGTATTTCAAACACGAAATTGGATTGAAACTAGGAGGTAAGCATCCCTCGAAGTAAAAACCAAATTGTCATTTCGACAACATAACATTAGCATAAATTCATAGATAATCAGCTCTTCAAACAACAGCAATATATAAGCTTTTGTTGGCAAATGAAACAACAAGAACTCTTCAAATTCCAAGAAGTTGAATCACTTCAACTTCCAAAAGGGACGCCACCTTTTTGCCTTTTACTTTTGAAATAATAACATATCTTTCAACTTCCCCTTTAGGCATCCATTTCATATTGCAACAATAAAGCATTTATTAAATAATTAAATGCTCACTTGACCCCTATGTCCCCTTCTTTAAAACAACTTGAAGTCATCAAGCCTAGGCATGGGGTACAACTTCAAGACATGAAAATTGACTTAAGTCTGAAACTCAGTCCAAGGGAAAACCAAACCCAAAGCCAAACTGAGACGATGGATAACAAGATGACTTGAGTTGAACTGGCGATGATGCCACTGCCAAAATTAGACTTACTAAAAATAGCCACTGCCAAAAATAGTAAGTTTACCTCAAAACCAACAGAAAGCAGAACTGAGCTGGAAGCAAGACTTAATGAAAGCTGACAACTGAACCACTGCCAAAATTAGTATTTACTAAAAATAGTAAATACCTAGAAATGCCACAAACCTCCAAGCAAGGAAACCCTAATTTCACTTTTGATCAACCTACAGATTTCCGGAAATAGGCTATCAGTCAAAGAAGAGCGTATAGCCAAAATGGGGACATTACACTAGCTAAGAAGAAGACAAGACTTCATCCACCTCACCATAGGAAATGCGCCCATAAGAAGGAAGAGTCAACAAGTCAAAGGGGCGTTGGAAACTCCATCCTCCTCCCATGCTTAAATGCACCCAAATAAGGGCATGTAAAGACAAAAGAGGGGAGCTCAAGGGTCACATGTTGGGCATTGAAAATTTAAAATCCCTCTCACCCTCTCAAATGCGCCAAGAAGAAGAAGAGTCAAGGGTGGCGTTGAATATTTCATCCCTCATGACATCAAAAATGCGCCCATCTTGGAGTATGCTAGGAGATAAATATTACTAAGGCGTTGAAGGTGAAAATGGAGAATAAAGTGTGCTAGGCGTTGGAATTTAAAAGAGAGAATATATTCTTCATGACATACAAGTGCGCCTAAGACATTCAAAGAAAAAAATTCTTGAGTTGATAAAATGAAAAATTTCTAAGGAAAATTCTTCCTTGATGCCTAATATTGATGGGGTTTAAATATTTTTCTAAGTGTTGGCAAAATTCCACCTCTCTAGAGGAAAATTTGCGCCTGGACTTGAAGTGATGAAATTTCCTTAGATATGAATGAAATTGCCAGTGGAGAAATCAAAGGATGTTAGCATTGCAGGGGTGATTAAAAGTTTTCAAGTCAGAGCAACAAAGCACTCACAGGGATGAGGAAATGAAATAAATTTGTTGAGAATTATTTTTCTAAGGTTCAAAATTCAAGAAAAATTAAATGAACCCGTTCGTTGTATACCCATGAATTCGACAAGTTCTGAAGAAAATTTTCTTCTGGGTATTGAAGATCTTTGACAAGGAATTGATTTTAAAGTCTTCTGCACTTCGCCGAGGCTTTCGGGATGGAGAATTTGATGGGCACTTAAATAATGAATTTCCTAAGTAAAAGTTTGAAAAATTTTCTAAGGCAAGAAAGGAAAAAGATGTTGAAATATGTCGCCTTGGCGGATGAATTTGAAGGTGGGCACCTAGATAATTTTTTTATCAAATTCCTGATGAAGGCATTTTTCTCGAGCCTGAGTTGGATGAAATATCAGAGTGAAGTACGCTCAAGCAGAATACAAGATGGGTTGGAAATTTGGCTAAGGCATGAAGAATTTGAGGATGAAGTTGGTTAGAGGAAAAACGATGAATCCTATCAGATGATGAGATCACTCAAACCTCAAAGTTAAAGCATGAAAATCAGGTAAGTAGGGTGAGTTTATATGATGAAGTGTCTTGATACTCTTCTTTTTGTTTGTTTTGCAGGCTGAACGTCGAGACCAAGCGGTGATGACTTGAAGAAATGAAGCAAATAGTCCAAGATGATAAAATCATGAAGGAAGAAAAGTTGCGAGAAATGGCTAAGTGTTGAGACTTAGTATGTGCCCAACTCAAGTGACAAAGAAGAAATGTTTTCAAAGCTCAGGATGGAGAGAAGAGGGTCGCCATCAAGTACTTCAAGGTTGAAGAACAACATTAAAGGGAAAATCATCGTTAAGCAGGAGAAAGAAGTTGCAACCTTGAAGTCAGATTGAGAATGTTCCTATCGTGCCAGTCCAAGAAGTTGAAGTAGTGTGAACGCATTCCAAAATAGGAATCTTCTAGAAGTTGATGGACATTAATGGCTCATTTATTACCCCACTCCTCTTGGTGGCGGTTTTTAGGGTGAATCTTGTTTAGGGCTAAGGTGGCACAATCTGGGCCATCCAGCCAATTGTAATCTGAGCCGTCCGTTGGACTTGGCCAGCTATATAAAGGGGCATCCCCCCTCATTTGTATCTCATTAGAAATTAGAATAGACATTAAGTTAGACAGTAGACATAGAGTAGAGGGACAACTTAGAAGTAGCTTAGTATAGATTGATAGTGTAGTTGAAGAAGAAGGAAAGTTTTCCTTTGAAAACTTTTGCAAGAGATTGTTGTGTAAAAATTTTATAATAAAAGATCTTTTCATTGATGGTGAAATTCGTCTTTGTTATGGATAGCTAGCGAGGTTTCTTCATCCCTTCTACTTCAAGTAGCATAGAGTAGCGTAATTTCATTTTTATGCAAGTAGATGTTAGCTGTGGAATGTGGTGTTTGATCTAAGCAAGCTTTGCTTATCCATACCACTAGCGGGCTCACTGATGGTGTGTTCTCCTTGTGTGGTCAACTGGAAACATTGTGGGCCTAACTTCAATCACAGTTTGAATGATGGTATGCGTCGTTGTGATGGTATCTTCATGTCAAGTGGTGGTTTGAACATCTTTAGTCATCTCCCCTGAAGATTGCACCGACTCCGTGGAAGCTGTCCGAGGCGAGGCAAAGCAAAGTTTGGTTGAAGTTTGCTGAAGTTGAGCTCCATATCCCGCACTTAGAATAGATTTAGACTCTCTAAACCCTGCACCATTTGCATTCAGTACTTTCTAGTTAGAATAGGAAACCTGTGCTTCACTGATAAATCTGTCGACTTGTGAAAACCCCTTCCCCTGCTGTTGAACAATTCCGTAAGTCCCCTTGAAATACCAACAAATCACATCGAGCCAACTGAGACTATTCGCATTGAAGGAACCTTGGAGTTGAACGCATGAACTCTCTCGCAATCTTAGCGTGCTGGATACTTTGATCAAGAGAGAATGGAGTAGCCGTTGGCGACTTTATTCTGCGTTGGTGCGGTCACGAAAAACACATCAACAAGATCCACCATTGATAAAGCTACGGAACAACTTTGTGCCTTCGTGAGCTTTCCTTTTTATTTTACTAGTTTACTGTTAATCACTTCTGGTACCTCTACGCTTTGCTTTGACAAGATAGAGGTATTGGCATTACTACTCGTTGTTAGTTTAGAGTTATTAAGAATTAAGAACTTCCAACAGTGAAGCATTGTAAACATCTTCTTTGAAAAAAGAGAGAAGGATGAATGTAACACACCCCCCCCACTTCGTAAGTATTGTGTACATTTTGTAATTACTTGTTTGTTTTACTATTGCTTCTGTCAGCAGTAAGAAGGGCGCCTCCCCTTTCTGAGAGGAGAGATTTACATCTCACATAGCTATGGCTGAAGTACTAGTTGTGTAATCTATCTAAAAGTTGATTACATAATTTTCACCCAACAGAAGGTATTGCTTGGAACCAAGATAAGCACCATGAGGCAAGGATGGCAGCTACAAATTTTCGGTACCACAATAATATACCATCTAATGTAGCAAGCAAGCCATATTGAGATGCATTGGTAAAATTGAAATCATGAGCATAAAACTAAGATTATTAAGCCATGAATACATAGAGATATAACTTTGAATATGTAGAAATAGATTTCATTGATTCAATCAAGATAGATTTTACATGCTTATGAAGCCATTTATCCCACACAAAACTACCAAACTATCTTGCTAAAAAGTAACTACCAAATAACTACTAACATTATTCAATACTAACAAAATCTAACGCTCTAATGTTTATTCATTATGCTCTAACCTAAACTATAGAATAGATGTAATATTGAAACTCCAACATTCTTCGCCCCCCGTCCTCACCCCACCCCCCCCCCTTCTTATTACATCAATCCAAACAAGGGATAGAACACAACATGGATTAAACACAATAGCCCATCTAGAAATCTAATGAAGCGGCTCCACCAAAACTTTTCACTCGCCCAAGACACATCAAACCGAACATATTAGTGGATGTCCTAATCGCCCAACAATACTTGTGAATTGAGACATACTCAACTATTCACAAGTAAATCACTCCTCTTGTGAATTGAAACATACTCAACTATCCACAAAAACACCACTCTACATGTGAATCAAGACATACTCAACTATCCACAATACAATACTCTGAGGGACAATCAAGACACACTCAACTATCTATAGCAACAACACCAATCTTTCTACTAATTGAGACATAATCAACTATCCACAATTAGAAATCTCAAATCTGTAGATCGAGACATACTCAAGCATCCATGGTTACACATCTCCAAGCCTATGGATCAAGACATACTCAACTATACATAAAACAAAACATTGTCAAGCCCCCCTTGCTCCAAGAAGGGGCACAAATTAAGAACTAGTCTCCCATGCAATGTACCAACTCCAAGCAAGAAGCTAGCTCAAGATGGGTAAGATTCCTCTAACCTTCTATGTCCTCCAACCTCCTCTTTTTCATATTTATGCTATATTTTTTGAATGTAGCTTGAGTTTCTCCAAACTTTTGTTAGGTTCAGCATGGATGGTCCAAACTCAAAGAATACAAGCACTATTTGTTACCATATTCAAAAATGAAAAACTAGGTATCATTTTCAACTAATAATGCATTGATAGGTTAAAAAAAGCATTCGTAGTGATTTTTTAACCTTCAATTAATCACTTTTGCTTAAACCAAATGCAAGCAAAGGCTACAACAAGTGGGAGCCCCATACTTGATATTGGTAGTGACCACTTTCAAAGTGTTGGAGAATGCCAAGATCAAAGAGAACATGAAACAACTTCCACAAGTGAATAAAATATGCACAATAGTATGTCTATCAAATATGAAATGAAGAGTGTATAATACAATGATCAAGCCTTGCATATATAGGCAAGGATGAGGAGGTAGGAAGGTAGAACTGAACTATTGACTACCCCTCCATAAGTGGGACATTGTGAGCTCACCTAACAAATGGGTGAGCAAGTGTCAATAGGTGTCTCAACTCTCGAGTCATGAGGACACATGTCTCAATGCTATGAAGTGAGACAAAAAGCAAAAGAAGCCTAAGTAAACTTAAGCTAGATGTGAATAGGTCAATCCTAGAAAGGTGATTAGCTACTAGATAGATAATGACACTATTTACACTAAAACCCCCCCTAAGGGCAACTTAGGGAGTAATTTATGCAAAATGATGAGTCTCGGCTATGAGGCCATGTTAGGTACTCGTGCAAATATCTCATAAAGTGGAGTAAAGGAGAAAAACCTAGTGGGAAATGAAAACTATAGAATTTTTTAATTCAACCCATAGCACCCAGAAATCACCTGCAAGCAATTACCTATCATAATAGAGAAGATCAAAAGCAAGATTGTGCTCAATAACCTAAGAATTGTATTGATGCAAATAACCTGAATGAAAATTACAATGAAGATGCATGCTTATAAAACCATAAAAAAGAAAACCCTAGATGATGATTTGATTAGATTGTGACAAGTGTATTAATCTCATGCAATGAGACAACTTGTCCTATATTTAGTTCAATCCAATAATAAAAAAGCAACTCATAAGTTTAGTTTAAGTAATTAAAGTAAAAAAAATCTAATAATTAATTAATAATTAATTAATTATCAAATAATTACTTATTTACTCCAACACGCCCCTTTAAGATCAACTTAGGGAGAACTAAACAACTGATAAAGGAAGCTAAGAAGAATGCAGAATGGGTCCCGGCTACAAGGCCTAATGAGGTACCCATGAAAAAGCAACTAAAATCTCTCATAACTGGAGAAAAAGGAGAAAACCTCATAGGAAAAACTCCTCTCCAGAAGAGAGATAAAAGAAATGAAATCATACATGTGTCAAAGAAAAGTAGGACCCAACATGTCCCCCCAAGTGTTGCTTCGATCACATAAGTACAATCAAGATCCCCCCTATAGGAGAGAAAGGATGAGACAATGATTACCCCACAAAATGAAGAAGCTCCTTTGCCAAAAGTGAATACTCAAAGAAGGATTTTGAAGATGATCCTGTTATCACTTGAAATTGCACCCTTGTTGAACCTGATGTTCAATACCTCAGTGTAACATGGGAATACCTCCAAAGCTGTGGGTAAATTATAGACAAAGGTCAACCTCCGCAGAAGGCCGGCTTCCTTTGGTGTCACCTAACTACTGATCTTAGAAGGAAAAGGGAGAAAGATAATGCATAAAAGTGAAAATTAAATCCTATGGTGATGCACCAAAATGACAGGAACAATGAGATACTTTAATTACACTTGAATACTGATGATGAACATAAGATTACACATCAAATCTGTATAAGCTATGCATTAATATGTCACAACAGATTTGATTCACACACATTTTCCAGAGAGAAAAAATATTTTTTTACAGACTAGAATCCATATGTGATTATGTAAACACAGTTTGTGATTTGTATAATGATGCTTTAGC
Organism: Sequoia sempervirens; assembly: GCA_007258455.2. NCBI lineage: Eukaryota > Viridiplantae > Streptophyta > Pinopsida > Cupressales > Cupressaceae > Sequoia > Sequoia sempervirens. The sequence continues at coordinate 53,992 of VDFB02218387.1, read as the reverse complement.
AAAGGAAGGCATGAAAAAAAAAGATAAAGTCATGAAGGAATAAAAGAAATTCACAAAATAACTTGATTATGAACCTGAAATGCACAAAACTCTGCAAGAACAAGATGGAAATCCGAACATCAATAGTGACCAAGGCAAACTTCATATATCATGCTCCAAAATGAGTTACAAAATTTTGCTAATTTGAGAGAGGACTATAGAAGTCACAGACTTTCGAAAAGCATCCAGGAGAACTCCTCTACAAAGAGGCAAAAATGCCTAATATATCAAAATGTGTCGGCCCCTAGGGCTTACAAAATATCCGTCTTCAGAAAAATCTGCCTTTAGATCTTTTCATGTAGTTAATGTTGTGTTCGATTGAATCCTTGCTGTCCATGTCGGTGTGAAAGATCGCCCCCAGGAGAAGCTTTTACATCTTTTGCAGCATTAACCTCTGGTCCTCGTGTCCCTCTCGAACCTCCTTGCCGAGCTGCCCTGAAGGCCTCTGAGCTCAGAGCTGACTCCACGTCGTTTTCACTCTATTGATCTCGTTCACGAAGGTCAAACTGCCACGGCTCTCCTGTAGCCTCCCCTGATTGGTTGAACTCGTGCCATATGAGATCGCCAAACAGTCAAAGGTCGTTCAAACTGGATTGCATGTCGGTGAGACACTAATCATGTCTCCCCAACACGATTAGACCTTGCAGTAGCATTCGGCAAGAGACACGATGGTCGGAAAGAGCTCATATCGAGCTTCAAAAGTCATACTGATATCCTTTTTCCATTGGTGGGTCCATCGCTATCGGCAGGACCAACATCAGTCGAGGAGACGTCACAACGAGCCACCCTAAGTTCATTTTGTATTGGCAAGACCCTATTGGGTCGGCAAGACGTCACGGTGAGGCTCAGAATCCTTTGGCGAGCTCATTCATTATGTCGGGGAGACCTCCATCAGTCGGGAAGACCTTCTGGCAATATCACTTTATTCTCCCCGAGCTTACTTCCTTTCGGTGAGACCTCTTCGTTTCGGGGAGACTGTAATGAACCGGACCAATTTTTTTTGTTTTTTGCAATGCAGTTACAATTCAACACGCACCCCTTAAGGTTAGTTCTAAACCAAAACGATGTTGAAAGCAACTCTAATCAGAATGTACACCAGGATCCCAATGTGGGCAAGGTGTGAGCATTGGTCAGAGGGTCTAATGCAGATGCAAACTGGAAAGAAACTCTAACCAAGAATGCGCCTGTGCAGACGAGCATATGGTCAGAGGATCAATGCATGATGAACTCAAGTAACTCTAACCAAGACTGGCGCCGAGTGATGGCGAGCATATGGTCAGAGGGTCCCTAAACTACTTAACTGAAAGAAAATAGGCGGCAAGCCAGCCTCTTCCACTTATTCAGTGGGAAATACAATAGATTAAATGAGAGATAGGAGAAGAATGGCTGATAGTACTACTAACAGCTTACAATATGTCAGAATGTTCATTTAAATCTAGAGTTTTCGAGTCCTTCAATGCTGCAACTGAATAATATATCTTCCCAATACCAAATGTGACTTCCAATGCTCAATCCCAACCAAAGGAACAACTTTCTTGATTCTGAAATATCAGACCTGCAACATAAAATGAAGGAATCTGCAACATAATACTCAATCAAATGCTCATATCTCGCTCAAATCTCACTCTAATGACATGAAACGAATTGCAGATTGCTCTAATGATGAAGGCGCCCAAATTGAATGCTTAAAACCTCACCAAACAACTCCCATTTATTTTGCACAAATCCCAAGGTAATTCCTAAATGGTACGGCCCTCTTGTAGGGGCGATTTAGCTAGGAAAAATCAGAAACTTCATTATAAATTCCACAAATTTGCAAGAAGGGTCGCCCCAAGTAGAAAAAATAATATGTCAAACACCCAGAACAATATCTTTTTTATTTTTTGATATATGAATGAAAACTACCTACCGCCATGCAACATCAGCAACTCTGAAATATGACAAAATGCTTGAATAACAGCTACCAAATGCAATGAAACTCAACTACAATGCTAAACAACTCAACTACAATCTAATTCTCAACTTGTTGCTATCTTTCAAGCAAGAAGATGAGCCCAATGCTAGGAGGTATGCTTTCCTCGAAGCTTGCCTGAAGACATTCTAGCAGCATAACAGTGTAGTAGACAAAAGATCCCAAATGAAGAGTTGAGGCCTGAATATATAGACATGAAGAGAGCCTTCTAGAAGCTTCAAGAAGGGCACCCAAACCCTAATTTTGAATTCAACTCATTCCCTCGAAAAGTGGCGTCCTTTTTCCTTTTAATAAAATATTTCACTTTATAAAAAATCCACCTCTCCTCAAGAAGGCGTCCATTTCATTTATCTCCATAATTTGACTTCAAAATATAATTTATCTCTTAATGAAGTATTGACCCATTAGGTCCCCTTTTTAAAAACAACATAAAGTTGTACTGCTAGGCAAAGGGGGGTATAATATTAAAATATAATATTATAATGTGAAAATACTTATCTCTCCATGGAAAATGCACCCAAAGGCCAAAAACGGAAGTGCCAGCTGAACCAACTGAAGAAGAAGACCAACTGAACTGAACCCAACCTGTCCACTGCCAAAAATAGAATTTACTAAAAATAGTAAATTCATCAAGTTGCTCGAAACGCCAAACTGACCATACCACCATGAAGCTCTCTGAAAACCCAGAAAGAATCCGCAATCCGATTTCCAAACTTCAAGCAACAACCTCCTCAAAATTAAGAAACCCTAACTTCACCATCCGAGTAGCCTATGGGTCTTCGGAATAGGCCAACGGTCAACTGAAACGATCACATTCGAGAAGGGGACATTACAGTCCGCCCTCCCCAAGATTGCTTGCCCTCAAGCAATCGCAAGTCTGGATGCTGTAGAATCTCCTCAGTCTCCCAAGTAGCATCCTCCAAGGGTAAATTCTTCCACTTCACCAAGTACTCTTTGATTGTCCTCCTCCTCAAAGAACGCTCTCTGAAATTAATAATCTCTTCTGGAATCAAGGTCAACTGCCCTTCTTCATCTAAAGGAGGCAACTGTGATGAAGCAACAACATTGTGTCCAAGTGCCTTTTTGAGGCGAGACACATGGAAGATGTTGTGGACCTTACTACTCGATGGTAGTTCCAACTCATAAGCCACTGCTCCAACCTTTCTAACAACTTTGAATGGCCCATAGAAGTGAGGTTTGAGCTTCTTCGCTCCACTCTTCTTGAGTGTAGACTATCTGTAAGGCTAAAGTCGAAGATAAACCATATCACCAACCTCAAATGAATGCTCAACACGCTGCTGATCAGCGTACATCTTCTGTTGATTTTGTGCTATTTGAAGGTTGTTCTTCCAGGACTTCAAAATATCCTGACTTTGCTGCAACCAATCCTTGGCTTGAGGAGCTTTGCTATCACCAAACACCAAATCAGCAAAGCTAGGAGCCTCATAACCATAGAGAGCCATGAATGGAGACATCCTTATTGACATGTGGAAGGATGAATTGTAGCTATACTCTCCAATGTGAAGCCATTTCACCCATGCTCTTTGCTGCTCCGAGACATAATTTCTAAGATAGCCCTCCAACCATTTTTTCACTATCTCAGTTTGATCATCTGTTTGAGGGTGATAGCTAGTGCTCGGAGTAAGCACTGTACCACTCATCCTGAAAACTTCTTGCCAAAAGGTGCTTAGGAACTTGTTGTCCCTATCACTTACAATCAAGGTTACCCCAAGTTTCCGGGACAGGGACGGCAGGGGACGGCGGGACGAGTCCCCAAGTTTCCGATTTTTGAGGCCAAATTTAGGGACGGCAGGGGACGGCTATATAAAAATATAGGGAAAATTTAAAAAATATAGGGAAATTTTAAATGTTCAATAGATAACATGGATAAGGCATTCATAATATACATTATAGAACATTCACATATAACATTTGTGTTCAAGTTGATATGGTTTATTGGGTATGCATCGATCTTAATGAATAAGTTAGAATTTATTCAATGGAAAGCTTGATTTTGAACTAAGAAAACAGATACTCTGATGATAATTTTTTTGTTTATTGATAACTGGAACAAGGGAGTGCAGCCTTCTGAGAATGATAGTGAGTTGCATTAGGCAAATAATCTGCACAGTTACCATGTTATTGTTTTGCATGATCAGATGTCCCAAGGCCCGCTATGTATCATCTTCACAATAGAGTAAGACTTGTGAGACTTATTTATGAGGCACAGTAGAGCATTGAGTGTTGGGTTATTCACTGGAATTCATCTTGGCACCTCAGTACATAAACCAATATTGATTCTTGAATAATTGTATCAGTTACACTTATCCAAAGTTTCAAGACAACAAGCAGTGGCACCAATTTATTTAATCGGTGGGCATAATTAAGTTCACACTCCCTTGCTATGAAAATGTGTTTTATGTTTTGTTTTGACCATGCTTTGATGCAGGGCACGGTTGACCATCCTAGGGATGGCCAGGGGACTTCTAGGATGGCTAACTATCTCAAGGACAGCCAGGGGACTCCTAGAAGTCTTCTGGCAGTCCCCAAGTCCCCTAGCCGTCCCCTGGCCGTCCCCGTCCCCTGTCCCTTGGCCGTCCCCAAGTCCCCTGGCCGTCCTCGGGACTGGTCAGCCGTCCCCCCGTTTCGGGGACGTATCCTAAAAATTTTGCAAAAAGGGGGACGGTCCCCTGTCGTCCCCTTGCCGTCCCCCAGTACCCGGGATGGAGGATTTTTGGGGGGGGGACGCGTCCCCGGGTAACCTTGCTTACAATGTTTTTCGGTAACCCATGCAATCTAAACACTTCATGGAAAAACAGATCTGCAACTTGAGCTGCTGAAAATGAGCTGGTAATGGCAAAGAAATGAGCAAATTTTGTTAATCTATCCACCACAACATAGATACAATCTTTGCCTTGAGCCCTAGGCAATCCCATGATGAAGTCCATCGAAATGATTTCCCATTTTTTATTTGGGATGGGAAGTGGCTGCAATAGACCAGCTAGAAGAGAGTGCTCATTTTTGTTCATTTGACAAGTGCTACACTCCTTGATGTAACGTTGAACTTCCTCTTTCAACCCCTTCCAAGAGAACCTCTCTCGAATCTGCCTATATGTCTTGAAATACCCTTGATGACCAGCAAGTGGAATGTCATGGAAGGTCATCAAAATCTTCTTAAGTTTGGAATCAGCCACCAAAAAGATTCTTCCCTTGTAATGTATCAAACCATCAATTACCTTGTACCTTTCATCATGAAAAGTACCTTCAATGATGCTGGTTGCAAACTAATTTTTGGCATAATCAGCGAGCAACATCTCCTTCCAATCAGCAGTAAGCTCACACAATGAGCTCAAATGGGGTCTTCTGGATAAAGCATCAGCCACAATGTTGTTCTTCCCTTTGACATACTCAATGTCAAAATCGTAAGCTTGAAGCTTACTCACCCACTTCTGTTGTCTTTCGTTCAAATCCTTCTGATGCATGAAGTGCTTGAGACTATTGTGATCAGTTTTGACCACGAATTTGCTCCCCACCAGATATTGTCTGAACTAGGCTAATGCATGCATGATTGCAAGCATTTCTTTGTCGTAGATAGAATAGGTCCTTTCAACACCCCTTAGTTTTCTACTTTCAAACACAATGGGATGTTTGTCCTGCATCAAAACAGCACCAACTCCTTCTCCTGATGCATCACATTGCAACTCGAAAGGCTTGGAGAAATCTGGTATGGCCAACACTGGACAAGAACTCATGATTTTCTTGAACTTGTCAAAAACACTTTGAGCCTTTTCTGACCACATGAAAGCCCCCTTTTTAGTGAGGTCAGTAAGGGGAGCAGCACTTTGAGAGTAGCCCTTCACGAACCTTCTGTAGAAGCCACAAAGACCCAAGAATCCCTTCAAATGAGTCAAGTTTTCTGGAGGTGGCCAATCAACTATTGCCTTGATCTTTTCAGGATCAACCTTCACTCCTTCAGCGCTGATTATATGACCAAGGTAGAGCAGCTCCTTCATTCCAAATTCACATTTGGACTCTTTGGCAAACAAACTCTCCGATTCAAGAATGCTAAGCACTTCCTCCAAGTGCTTGAGATGTTCTTCCCATGTCTTGCTGAAGATGAGAATATCATCAAAGAAGATCAACACAAATTTCCTCAACTGTTTCTGGAAAACTCTGTTCATACAAGACTGGAAAGTGGCCGGAGCATTAGTCAACCCAAAAGGCATGACTAGAAACTCGAAATGACCATAGTGGCATCTGAATGCCGTCTTCTCAACATCTGAACCTCTCATCCGGATTTGATAGTAGCCCGACCTCAAATCAATTTTCGAAAAGAATTTGGCACCATGTAGCTCATCAATTCGAGGAATAGGATACCGATTCTTTATGGTGCTTTGATTCAAGGCACGATAATCCACACACATGCGGATGGTGCCATCCTTCTTCTTCACAAGAACTACAGCTGAAGCGAAGGGACTCTTGCTAGGACGAATGAAGCCCATCTCCAAGAGTTCTTTTATGTTTTTCTCAATCTCATCCTTCTGCTTCTTAGGATACCGATACGGTGTTGTGATGACTGGTTTGGCCCCTTCCTTGAGTTCAATGACATGCTCAGCTCCTCTTTCAGGAGGCGGCCCAGGAGGTAAATCAGCAAACACCTTACTCCTCTTGGTAAGTATAGACTGAATATCTGGAGGATAGTCCCTCTTTGTCTCAACTGGACTAGCTGGAAGGACCATGCATTCCGCAGCCCACTCAACTTGATCATGCCGAATCAGCCTCTCCATTCTTTTGAATGAAACTATTCGAGGACCACCATTGGACATTCCTCTTAACACCACCCTCTTTCCATCAGATTGGAACTTGAGCTCCATTGTTTGTAAATTGAGAGAGATTTCACCAAGAGAGCGTAACCATTGTATACCAAGTACTGCATCAGTGTCACCAATAGTAACCACATAGAAGTCATCCTTGACTTCATAGTTGCCCAACTGCATAGACATGTTAGGAACTCTTTGGTTGCATGAAATATGAAACCCATCAGCCACCATGACTTTGAATCCTTCAAATTCTTCTGTTTTGAGACCTCTCTTTGCAACCACACCTTCATCAATGAAGTTATGTGTTGCCCCAATATCAATTAAGGCAACAATACGATGACCTCCAACTCCACCACGAACCTTGAAAGATTCGTTCTTTTGGAAACTAGAGAGTTGGGCAATAGGGGCCCCAACTCCTTGCTCATGATCGGACTCTTCTGGAGCTCTTTCTTCCTCGCTGTCCCCAAAATAAGACTGTTGATCAGACATATCAGATTCTGATCCATAATCAGAATAAGCCCCCATTTGATTAGAACGCCCTCTTCCAGGACATCTATGACCCTTAATCCAAGGCTCAAAACATGTATAACACTTGCCCTCTTTTCTAAGCTGTTCACGTTGCTCTTCAGTCAACTTGGGTGGGAACTTCTTTTGCTGATTTGAAAAATGCCTCTTATCCTTCTTGTGACCAAATGGCTTTGGTGGAAATTTAGGCCTAGGGGCTGATAACTCCATACTTCAAGACTTTTTGATGGCTTCTTCGAGACTTGGTGGATCGAAGGCTTTAACCCACCCTTTCAAGGGCTCAACCAATCCTTCAAAAAACAATACAACCAATCTTCTTTCAGTGATGTTGGGCACCATTACGAAAAGCCTTTGGAAATCAGCTATGTATGAATCCAAGGAGCCATGCTACTTCAATTGTGCAAGCTCACGAAATTTCACTTCAGGATCCTTAGTGTCGAACCTATCAATCAGCTTATTGGTGAATTCATCGTAGGTTCGAATGAGGTTGTGGCCAAGCGTGACCAAACCATGGTACCACCACTCATGGGCAGCTCCCTCCAAATGAAGCGTTGCAAACTTGATGGCATCTTCTTCTGGCATGGGACCAAGTGAAAGGTAGTTGTCTAACTTCTGAACCCACGATCTTGCTGAACAATTATCACTTCCATCGAAGTGAGCCAATGACACCTTCCCAAGGGCTTGTTGATAATCGGTTCTAGGAGCCATATGAGCACGGTTATCAACTCTTCCTCCGTTTCTTCTGTTTCTTTGGTTCAAGAATTGATCAAAGGACCATTGGTCTCTAAGATCAGGGGGTAAGGTGGCATACTCCAAGTTGGCTTGCCTGGCATCATCTGCAAAAGGAATGACAGCTTCAACTTGCGGTTCCTCCCTCTAAGTGAATGTAGGAAAGAGAGGCCTAGAGGCTATTCCTCTAGAGGTGGCCTCATGCTGACCAATAGTTCTACTCCCTCAATTACCATTGTTCCCATTAACTCCACTGTTTTCTTCTGTAGCATGGTTTTGATTAGGAATATGATTCTGAGGAATTTGCTGGTCCATTCGTGCAAGTAACCGAGACATCAACTCAATCATCCCATCAAATTTCTTTTCCATCCTTTCATCTTTTTCATCCATGGCCTGCTTATGACTTTCAGACACGTTCTCAACTGTTTTACCAGTATCTACTATTCTTCCTGTTTCTCTCAAAGCTCCAAATAAAGTATCTGCTTCTGGCATTGGCGGAAACTGTGTCTGCTGTCTTCTGGCCTGACTTCTGGTGAAGTATCTGCAATCACTGTCACTCATCTGACAACTGAATCACTGTAGGGCACAGGTTGGCAGAATCATGGCTCTGATACCACTGTAATGAACCGGACCAATTTTTTTTGTTTTTTGCAATGCAATTACAATTCAACACGCACCCGTTAAGGTTAGTTCTAAACCAAAACGATGCTGAAAGCAACTCTGACCAGAATGTACACCAGGATCCCAATGTGGGCAAGGTGTGAGCATTGGTCAGAGGGTCTAATGTAGATGCAAACTGGAAAGGAACTCTAACCAAGAATGCGCTTGTGCAGATGAGCATATGGTCAGAGGATCAATGAATGATGAACTCAAGTAACTCTAACTAAGAATGGCGCCGAGTGATGGCGAGCATATGGTCAGAGGGTCCCTAAACTACTTAACTAAAAGAAAATAGGCGGCAAGCCAGCCTCTTCCACTTATTCAGTGGGAAATACAATAGATTAAATGAGAGATAGGAGAAGAATGGCTGATAGTACTACTAACAGCTTACAATATGTCAGAATGTTCATTTAAATCTAGAGTTTTCAAGTCCTTCAATGCTGCAACTGAATAGTATATCTTCCCAATACCAAATGTGACTTCCAATGCTCAATCCCAACCAAAGGAACAACTTTCTTGATTCTGAAATATCAGACCTGCAACATAAAATGAAGAAATCTGCAACATAATACTCAATCAAATGCTCATTTCTCGCTCAAATCTCACTCTAATGACATGAAACGAATTGCAGATTTCTCTAATGATGAAGGCGCCCAAATTGAATGCTTAAAACCTCACCAAACAACTCCCATTTATTTTGCACAAATCCCAAGGTAATTCCTAAATGGTACGGCCCTCTTGTAGGGGCGATTTAGCTAGGAAAAATCAGAAACTTCATTATAAATTCCACAAATTTGCAAGAAGGGTCGCCCCAAGTAGAAAAGATGATATGTCAAACACCCAGAACAATATCTTTTTTATTTTTTGATATATGAATGAAAACTACCTACAGCCATGCAACATCAGCAACTCTGAAATATGACAAAATGCTTGAATAACAGCTACCAAATGCAATGAAACTCAACTACAATGCTAAACAACTCAACTACAATCTAATTCTCAACTTGTTGCTATCTTTCAAGCAAGAAGATGAGCCCAATGCTAGGAGGTATGCTTTCCTCGAAGCTTGCCTGAAGACATTCCAGCAGCATAACAGTGTAGTAGACAAAAGATCCCAAATGAAGCGCTGAGGCCTGAATATATAGACATGAAGAGAGCCTTCTAGAAGCTTCAACAAGGGGGCCCAAACCCTAATTTTGAATTCAACTCATTCCCTCGAAAAGTGGCGTCCTTTTTCCTTTTAATAAAATCTTTCACTTTATAAAAAATCCACCTCTCCTCAAGAAGGCGTCCATTTCATTTATCTCCATAATTTGACTTCAAAATATAATTTATCTCTTAATGAAGTATTGACCCATTAGGTCCCCTTTTTAAAAACAACATAAAGTTGTACTGCTAGGCAAAGGGGGGTATAATATTAAAATATAATATTATAATGTGAAAATACTTATCTCTCCATGGAAAATGCACCCAAAGGCCAAAAACGGAAGTGCCAGCTGAACCAATTGAAGAAGAAGGCCAACTGAACTGAACCCAACCTGTCCACTGCCAAAAATAGAATTTACTAAAAATAGTAAATTCATCAAGTTGCTCGAAACGCCAAACTGACCATACCTCCGCGAAGCTCTCTGAAAACCCAGAAAGAATCCGCAATCCGATTTCCAAACTTCAAGCAACAACCTCCACAAAATTAGGAAACCCTAACTTCACCATTCGAGTAGCCTATGGGTCTCCGGAATAGGCCAACGGTCAACTGAAACGATCACATTCGAGAAGGGGACATTACAGAGACCTTACCCTGAACTCACCCCCTGTCACCGAGACATCGCTGGGTCGGCGAGACCTTTCATCTAAGACTCCCTCTTTCGCCGGGACATTTCGGAGTCGCCCAGACATTGCGCCGAATGTATTCATTCTCCCCGAAGGCACATCCTATCGGTGAGACATCTCCTAATCACCGAGACCTCATGGCGATGAAATCTTGCTTTGCCGATGCCGCTTATTTCGGCAAGAGTTTACCTTGTCGGTGAGACTTTTGCTGAAGCCATCCTTCTCTCGGAAAGATCCTTTTGATGATGCCTCCGTTTCGCTGAGACTCCGATGGATCGGTGAGACCTTACGCCGATATTACCTCATGTCGGCGAGACATCTTTCCTTTGCTGAGACATTTCACCGAAGTCTCTCCTTTTCGCCGAGAGCTCATTTTACTTCGGGGAGACCTCTTTCCTTCGCCGAGACATTTTGACGAAGGGATAACCCCTGGCGAGCTGAGACCACTTCGGTGAGACCCCTTCAAGTCAGTGAGACGTTACACCGAGGGAAGAATCCTTCGGCAAGACTTTTAAGCTTCGGCTAGACCTTGTGATGTCGGGAAGACGCCTCACAGATTGCACTGTGTCTCACTGATATGTATTCTTTCGTTTCACTTGTGTCGCTGTAAAATTCTCTTGTTGGGGAGACGTCCCATAGACACCCCTTGTCTCGCCGAGAAATCTCCATAACTTCACTTTTTGTTGCCGTAACAATATCATTCTCTCACCGATGAAGCAATATTTCGGTGTGAGAAAATGGGTCGGCGAGATTGCAAGACCTCACACCAATAGAATCCTTCTGTACTTTGTCGGCGAGACCAGATGCACTCGCCAAGACATCTCTCCGCTGCAAAAGTTTCTCACCGAGATGTATATCCTTATCGGTGGTCGACAAGACACGAAGCGTTCGGCAAGACCACACATCGAAGACACAACTCTTGCCAAAGTGTTTGCTCGTTCCGCGCTAGTCGATAAGACATGAAGAATTCGCTGAGACTTCTCCCCAAAGAAAAGTCTCCTGCCGATATGTGTATCCCTCTATCGCCAGTCGGTGAGACATAAAGATCTCGCCAAGACCTCATTCTGAAGAAGACCTTCATGCCGATGGGGAAACTCTTAGTCCCCGGAACAATGATTAATGTCTTGCCGATAGGTACCTGTATGTGAATTCCAATTGCTGTGACATCCCTGAGGTCTTGCCGATAGGCAACACAGATGTATATTAACAAAAATGCATTATGCCGAACTGACTGAGTGATCCCTTTCAAATGAGCTCTTTGTGAAAGGGCATCAGATGCATAACCTAACCCTCGATGCAAAAGTCCATTTGGCCCTTATGAACGTCTGAAACATAACCCATCCTGCCTGGTTGAGCCCGTAGGTGAAAATTGGGTAACATTTCTGGCGACCTTTGCTGGATGTTTGCCTGCTAAACACAGAAACCAGTAGCCTAGGCCTATCTATTGGGCACGGAGTCATTGGGAAAACTCATGAACAGACTTGTAGCAGCTTTGTACATGAATATAGCACATTGTAACTCGAGAAACAAATCACTTAGATAATTTATTGAAAACAGGAAAAACTGCTGAATGGAAACTACTTATTTGTGTTGGAACAACACTTAGGGAATTGAAACAGCAACTAAACCTATTCTAACCTAAACTAACCAGCAAAGAAGCTGGTCAAACAAAACCATTCACCGGCTTTGTGAAATAACTACCCCTCCTGACTAATAAAAGATGAATTGCAAGTTGATGACTCTCAGACAAAACATGAAAAAAGAGAGAAAATGCCCATACTAATTGTAGAACACTTGGAAAGACAAGGATAAATCCACTTACCATTTCAAATTGATCGCAAAAACTGATGTCTGCAAATGGATAAGTGGATATATCCTGTTGTTCCAATGTTGTAACTGCATCAAATTTTTCTGGAACAATAGCACACTCTGCTCTCCTTGGCACTTTGTTAAACAAATATTTAATTTAGCGTCCTCTGGAAAGGATAAACTCCTTGCTCTTAATGCTGATTTGCTTGTGAAAATCTACTTCTTCTCTGTCTTGCACAATGGTAATCTCATTTGAATGAATTGGCTCAGAGGTCAATGAAATGTCCGCTTCATTCACCCTATCAAATTGGTCAAATGCTGTCAAGTCATGGTTGTCTTGGATTTTCTGCATATTGATCAACACACCACCATCATATTCCTCAGTATGTTGATCAACATTTGGCATTAGGGGTTGTATCATAAATTTGCCTTCAGTTCCCTCCATAAAATCAGGAAGCTCATCAAGTAAATTAGTGAGGGCTTGAGGTACAGGCTCTTTTTCATTTGATATACTGATATCTACCTGATGCACTTCACTAAAAGGTCGTTTATAATCCAAGCTTGAAATGAAAATCTCCAAGTCATCCCAGAACAAATCCTCATCATTTTGCACAGTACCAGTCCCTTTAATGATAAGAGGACTATTGTTTTCCTCAGGACGACACTCTTGAGGGAAGAAAAATTTCTGCTCTGTTGCATCTATATGTTGTTCACACTTTACAGGTTTAGAAATAGATAGCTTAACATCAAGTCCTGAACAAAAACCCTCTATTATACTTGAGAACAGGTCTTCTCCAAGTTCATGGTTAGCTTTCTCATGCATAAGATATCCTACATCAACTTCATGATTTTTTCTTTTAATATTTAAAGGAGTACTTATATCTTTCAAGACATACTTTTGTTGATCATGCTCATCTTGATGGAAGAACACCTTGTCATTGGTGTTATCACCTTTTTTTTGTTGAAACCCTATCACTAATGGTTGTTTAGACATGCTTTTTCCAACCTCATTATCAAAACCAGGAAGTTCAGAAAACAAATTAATTAGGGTTTCATCTCGCTATTCAACAAAACTAGGAAGCTCATTAGATGAAAATGACATAACTCCATGTTCTGCTGTCATTTCTTGTTTAGAACTCTGTTGTCCTAATTGGCCCTGTTCATCAATCACTTGTAACAACCCTAATTTTTCATTTTGAACTTCATGCTCAAATGTATCAATACCCAAAAGAGTTTCATCTACCTCAAAAACTTATTTTATCTTGTCTCTAGGCTGACTTTGTAATTGAAAAGACTGCTCTTGAGGGATAATGGACTGAGTTTCCTCAACTACAGGCTTTTGCACAGGATGAAAAATCCTAAATTTTGGAATTTCAAACTTAGGGAGCTTAATTGAAGAATTAGAAGACTTACTTTGTTGATCTTGCTAATTGGTTAGAACAGTCAGGGATTCTTCGAAACAAGTGTCTTCTTGCTGCTCAATCCTTTGCTACTGCAATTGATAACACTTAATGGCTAAATGCAAAGGATTCACATTCTTAAGCTTCTCCCAGAGGATTAAGTTATCTTGATCAATAAGTTGCTCCTCCTCTGCTTTCTTTTCGACAGAAGTTTCATTTTGTTTAAAGCCTGGAACATTGAATCTCGTGTAGTGAAGTCCTTCTTCAAAGAAAGGATTTGAAAAGGAAGTAGCTAATTGGGGCATTTGAGAAAGTTGCTCTTCAGGAGAGTTAGACTAACTTTGTTCAAATTCTTGTACTAAATGGGATCCTCTTTGTGTCTCAACCTCCTGCTGATGAATATAAGCTTGATAAGCAAGCTCCTCCTGCTGCCTATTGACCTACTGATTTTCAATTTCTTCAAACTGCTTTTGGAAATATAAAGACATATTCTCTATACTCATTTCATATAAATTTTGAGGCTCATGTGAAGAATAAATTTTCTGATTGGAGATAAAATAACCCTCCTGGGGTTGTTGATGAGCATAAGCATGCCGCTGCTGAACTTGTGTAGGGGTGGGTGGGTGGTAGGCCAATTGAGCTTGCTAGTAACCCGCTACTACATAGCTATTTTGAGTAAAACTAGCAGTATCTTCAATAGGGTATGACTGATAAAAAGATGCAAGCACCATACCTTCATGAAATGGTGAATGGTAAGACATACTATCATGAAACTAGCACTTAGACTGCTGAAACTAGATACTTCAGGCTTGGAGTCGCTAGGTATGTTAAAAACTTGCCTCCAAAGGAAAAAAATACTGCTGTACACACCAAACAGCAGTAATACACAGTACAAAAAGGGACTGACACAGTCAGTTCTCTGTCCCACCGGGCGTGCCAAAAAACTGTTATCACTTGAAATTGCACCCTTGTTGAACCTGATGTTCAACACCTCAGTGTAACATGGGAAGACCTCCAAAGCTGTGGGTCACTTATAGAAAGAGGTCAACCTCCGGAGAAGGCCGGCTTCCTTTGGTGTCACCTAACTACTAACCTTAGAAGGAAAAGGGAGAAGGATAATGCATAAAAGTGAAAATTAAATCCTATGGTGATGCACCAAAATGACAGGAACAATGAGATACTTTGATTACACTTGAATACTGATGATGAACATAAGATTACACATCAAATCTGTATAAGCTATGCATTAATATGTCACAACAGGTTTGATTCACACACTTTTTCTAGAGAGAAAAAATATTTTTTACAGACTAGAATCCATATGTGATTATGTAAACACAGTTTGTGATTTGTATAATGATGCTTTAGAAAAGGAAGGCATGAAAACACAAGATAAAGTCATGAAGGAATAAAAGAAATTCAAAAAATAACTTGATTATGAACCTGAAATGCACAACACTCTGCAAGAACAAGATGGAAATTCGAACATCAATAGTGACCAAGGCAAACTTTATATATCATGCTCCAAAATGAGTTACAGAATTTTGCTAATCTGAGAGAGGACTGTAGAAGTCACAGACTTTCGAAAAGCATCCAGGAGAACTCCTCTACAAAGAGGCAAAAATGCCTAATATATCAAAATGTGTCAGCCCCTAGGGCTTGTTATCCTGAATTTTTAACTCGTTTTAAAAATTTGGATAACCAATCAAAATTTTCATAAAATTTGAGACTTTTCTTCTCTAAGGCACGCATTACGAGGTGCAAAGAGTGACAAATCTCGGTTTTAGGTTTATTAACCTTTGGGCTACTCTTTTTCTCCCTTTTGTTTCCGTTTTCGTCAATTTCTGAGTCATTTTTAGTGTCTTTTTGACCAAATTCGGGTTTTTAGAGCAACTCAGCAAAAGGGAAATTTTGACTTAAAAGCAAAATTGTTAAAGCTCTTCAAAAACCCGAATTTGCTTAAGTGAGTCAAAAACCCGAATTTGCTTAAGAGTCTTTATTTTTGACAAAAAGCAAAATTGCTATGTGGCTTTAAAAGTACGATTTGCTTTATGCAAAATTGCTACTTGATAAAAAAGACCAGATTTTGCAAAAAGAACTTGTTATGACTTTTTAAAAAAACCCGATTCATGTTTTTATTGACATTTTTCATTGCCAAAAGCTTCAGAAAGTCCGACGCCTTTTTGTTTCAAGCTAGTTGAGTTCTATTTGGTTTCTTTTCCCTGTTTCATGGAGGTTCCATCAATCTAAGAGCTTGAAAATCGGATTTTTTCTCAGTAAATAGTCATTGCTCTTCCATTTTCTCAATCGCGCCTAGGGTTTCTCCATTGTTACTCTTACTTGCGAACTTGTTTTCAGGTATGTTTTTGTTTCTTTGTCTTTTTCTTTACATTTTCTGTTACTTATCATTTTATGTTAAACGTCATTATCATTTATGTATTACGTTTCACATTTTATGTCTTTTTCTAACAACGCATTTTTGTTTTTACATGTTTTTATACTCTTATCTGTCTTTGTCAAAACCAGATTATATATATTTGTTTGTATTTGTTTTTCTTTTTACAAAAACGCGTTGTTATTATCTATCATTATACGCCCTCCGTTTTCATTTATATTTAACCCGCTTTCATCATATCCCACGCGCCCTCCGTTTCTCTTCATCCCATCCAAATTCGCCTTTCATTATTCTTCCATACGTCTTCATCCTTAAACTTCATATAACGTATTTTCCATTTTTCGCCTTATACACTGAAAACGTGTTTTTCATTTTACCATTCATTCCAACAATAAAGTTGTTACTAGTTCCATTTTGTTTCCATTCGTCCACCTCAAATCTTTCATTACAAAGTTACAAGTTTCAGCTTTCATTCACATTTCGGGTTTTTAGCTCAAAAATGCATTTCGGGATTTGTAGTTGGAATTACAATTTTCAAAATTGCAAAATTATAAAAATTGTTAATTCCAACTGTCTTTTGTAAAAATTGCTGAAGCTCTTTAAAATCCCGAAATTACAAAAAGCAGAAATTGCTAAAGCATCAAAAAGTTCCGAAATTGTTGAAGTCATTTAAAAACCCGAAATGCCTTAAAAAGCACAAAAGTTGATCTTTTTTGGGCGAAATTCCAAATCCAAGCCAAAAAACCTCTTCGTCTTGCTGTTTCAAGAAGACAAGATGTTGTTTTTGACTGCCATCATCCCATCAAACTCCGAATTCGTCCTCACCATCCGCTTTCCATCATTTTTCTAAAGACCATTTCATTGTCCCAGGGTTTGAGTTTCACCATGTCCACTCACGTTGATGCTTATGATGTTATAACCTTATGGGGTTTTCACCGCAGTCTTGCAGATTCCTGTTCAATGACAGACGAGCCAACTTCTTCTAAAAGCAAAAAGATCAAATACAAGTTTGATAAATATCAGAATGAGATTTCTCCATCTCATGTGGTTTCGAATATCGATGAGATCAAGGACACAGAAATTGGGCATATTGATATGTCCGAGTTTCTTGGGAGAGCCGAGAAATCTACTTCTTCTGACATGCAGAAATTGCTGAGGAGTCATATTCATCTGGTGTCTTCTTTTCCTATTGCTGCCCTTGAGCCAGAATTCATCCTTGCATGTGCAGCACACTTTGATAGAGAATCTAGAACTATCAAGGACGATGATGGCAACGTGGTTATCAGACTTGATGCTGAAACAATCAACAGAGTTTTCAGAGTTCCTGATGCCACTACATATTCAGAGATCTCATTGAAGAGTGCTCATAGACATTTTGAGCAGAAAAAGAGTGATTGTATCAGACATATCAATTCTAAGTGGCTTCTCAAATCACGACCTTGTGTGACCCGGATACCCAAGTTGTATCGGTCTGATTTTAAGGAAGAAATTAATGATATGATCACTCTTCTGAGCAGAATAGCAGGGTTGAAGGTTTCTAGTGTGTTTGAAAACTGGATGTATAAGTTCATGGTGGTTATTAGAAAAGCACAGCATCCAATTTTCTGGGGTGAAATAATCAGTGACAGTTTGTGTGAACAGCTTGCACAAGTCCCTACCACTCTTACCTTCTACATGAACTCATACTTGGTTTATATAGCAGCTTCGTTGAGGCATTTTCCAGGCCTATCTCCTAAAGGTGACAGATCATTGGTGCCTGTATGGGAATATTATGACCAGCTGACTTTTATTCCAAGTCGAGCGCATTATAGAAGAGTTCAAGATGCTTTCTTTGGTTATTTTATGTGTTTATTTGACAAAGCATTAGCAAATAACAGGGTATCTGAGGCGGCTTGGAATAAAGTAAATGAGTATGGCTGCTTATTTCTTCAATTCCCTACCTTCACTTATATGAGAGTCGGCTGCTTTGAAGACCAACCTTATATGCTTCCAAGGTATCCGACTGATAAGATTATTTTGATGGAGCTAGGAAGGCAGTTGATGACAGTGCATGCACGTCAAGTTTCACAACACAAGACTGGAGTCAGTATTTCATCACATAATCCATTGGTAATTGGGAGGTATTCTTTGACAACTTCTTCAAGAGCCAAAGCAATGGAAATTGAACTTCAGGAGATAACATTAAAAAGATTCCAGGCAAGAGTGGATTTTGATTATAGAAGGATGAAAGATAAAATTAAAAGAGCTTTCACTCATGTTCACCGCATTGAAGACATTTGGGCAGACCTCCGGACAGAAAAGGATATATACAAAATGGATTATTGCAGGCTTACATTGGAGCAAATTATTGATCTAAATCTGACCTTAATTCCAGAAGGTGTAATTGATGATAGGCAGATTTTAGATCCTGAATATGAAGAACAAGGAGTTGCTAATGCCCCCATTCCTGCAATCCAGTGGTCTCAAAAGGAATCTGTCTCTATCTTTGATAGATTTCAATCAGTCTTGGCAAACACCAACACTTGGCTCAAAAGCATAGGTGTTAAGACTGTTAAAATCAAAGTTAGGGCTGAAGATGATCCAGCTGGTCCTAAAGGTTTGAAGTCAGAAATTAGAGAGCAATCAAAAGAAGGAGCTTCTTCTTCGGGTACTAGAATTAAGTTGAAGGTAAGCCGAGTTGCAGAACAACCATTGGAAAGGGAAACATTAAAGGGAAAAGAAGTCAATCAAATGCAGATTCAGGTTTTGGATCAGCAAGAAGAAGACGAGGTTCTTGAGACCTCTACCATTCTAAGTGAGATAATTCCTCACATTGAAGCTCCAATACCAGAATCAGCCATATCTCCTATGTCCCCTATCGACAGTGATGTTGATTCCTTCTCCACGGTATTTGTTCCTTCTATACCACCTCAAGAGACTAGTCATCAATCTTCATCAATAGTGAATACTCCCGTAAGAAGCTTGCCCAATAACTTGGAGAGTATCTTTGATGTAAATCCAATCTTTCCAGTCATGTCAGAAATAACTCTTCCAGAGATTGATACATCTGTAACAAGCTTTGATTGTTTCATGGCCAATCCTAGTTGTAATTTGTCTTCTGAGCAAAACATAGTTGCTGTACAAACCGAGGCACCTCCTAGAATTTCTGTTGTAACACAAAGTGAGACTGCAGTTGCTATTTCAGATGTGACAACCTTGGATCTTCCTCCATGGTTGAATTCAATTGCTCCAAAAAGAAAGAAACAAGCAGTGTCTCCTGATATTTTTGATTTCCAAAAATTGAAGAAATCGAAACCAATGGTTGCAAAGAAAGCAAAAACAGTCTCACAAGTATTTGTTGACAGCAATAGAATGAAATATGCTGAGATTGCAGAGCCTCTTGTTGATAAACCACATGAAGAGATGCAAGTGTCTGATTACAGATTTACTAGGGTGGAATTGGGCAAGCAGACTCATGCTAATATGATGCAAGATGCTCAGAGTTCAGTAACAATTCTGACACAAAGCTATAATGAACTTCTAGCTAAAAAGGAAAAGCTCAAAGAAGACAATGCTCAGCTGGTTTCAGTTATTCAAAGGATTACAGGATCATCAGAAGCAGTTGATTCTCTATCTACAGCTCCTCCTAATGAATCAGTTAGGCAATTAGAAAGAATTGCACAAAAGGCCAAAGCAGTTGATTCATGGATAACTCAGCTGATTGATCAAAGCATTCCAATGATTGAGAAGACCTTGCAAGTTCTCAAAAATGTCAAAATAGCCAAAATAAAGCTAAATCAGACTTTGGAAGCTTTCAAGCAAAGTTTGGAATCGCTTGAAAAAGATTTAAAAATCTGGCATGAGATAGATCAAGTCAAGTTACAAATTCTATGCAGCAACTCGATCTTGCCAAACAGAGAGAAGTACATAGAATTTGAAGAACTTATGACAAACAAGTCATTGGTCATTCAAGATCTTATCAAAGATATCCAGGCCACTTTAGAAATGAATGATGAAGTTCAGCAGGATATTCTTTCAAGTTTTGAGAAAATCTCTTGTACAGTTTTGAATCACGAAGGTGAATTACTTGCAGCTGATTTAGTTACTACAGAAATGACAGCCAATCTTCGTCAACAATTGGAATCAGAGCATTTTACCATGGATTCGATTCACAAATTTATTAATCATCAGACAATCCTTGATAAGATGCAAACTTCTTATGAAGAGCATAGACTGGCGGCAATCAGATACTTTGATGTAATCTTGAAGACAGTTGCAGTAGCCAAGAACACATTGGGCCCAAATCCGAATGAATTGCAGACCATCATCAGCAAATTCTTATCTTTCAAAGATAGGAATGAAGCAAATTAAAATTTTAGGTTGTTTTATGTATTTTACTTTCGACAAAATATATGTAAAAACAAATTTTGCAATTGCAAGTGTTCTTTCCTTGCAGTTTTGAAAAAAGTAATTACATGTAAAATCTTACAAGACAAATCACAATTTGGATTGTAATTTTGAATAAGTCAATTGCAATTAGTTATCGGTTGAGAGATTTTCTCAAGTTTGTTGAGATCCTCCCACCTTTTTCTCCAGACCTTCCTCCTATAAATACTTGAGGGGTCTATTGTAATTGGATATCTTTTTAGCAAGCAAGAAAACTCTGCAAAAATTTATACTCATAAAGTCTTTGAGCTTTATAGTTGAATATTGTGAATTTTCAAGAAATATCAAGAAGCTGGAATTTCAGACTTTGAGCTGAATTCTCGTTTTGCATCCTTCATGTTCTTATGTCATTTTGGAGCATTATTTTGTGACTACTTGAAAATTGTGGAATATTGCTGAAGAGAGATTCGATTTAAATATCTACAGTCTTTGTGCTGTAAATGTGAAGATTGAATTCATAGTTAGTATTAGAAATTGAGAAGAATTATAAGTCTTTGTGCTCGTAGTAGTTCTCATTTAGAGTAATCAAAAGATACATCGTAGTTACAGACTTTGTGCTATTTCGTGTTGTATGTTTTCATTTAGTAATTATTCTGAAAAAGGGTAGATAGGATCTCATTCCTCAAGACTTTGTGCTTATTGGTTGTTTTCCCGTCCCGGAGGAAGTAACGGAAGTCTTTGCGCTTTCAGGAAACTTTATTTCCTCTTTCTTAATTTCACTGTGTAGCTGTTGTAATAAGTTTCATCCACTTATACTGTTTCTTTTTTGTGAAGAGAGAAGAACGTAATCTTTCCTGAAATAAGAGGAACGATTGCTGTCCTACCCATATCAGTTTTATTTAGTTAAAGGGGGAGCCTTCCCTAAATTAGGAGAGTTTAATCTCACGTGTTGTGATTGAAATCACTATTTTGTATACTTTCACAAGAATACAAAATTTCCAACCAACAGGGCTTACAAAAGATCCGTCTTCAGAAAAATCTGCCTTTAGATCTTTTCATGTAGTTAATGCTATGTTCGATTGAATCCTTGTTGTCCATGTCGGTGTGAAAGATCGCCCCTAGGAGAAGCTTTTAGATCTTTTGCAGCATTAAACTCTGGTCCTCGTGTCCCTCTCAAACCTCCTTGCCGAGCTGCCTTGAAAGCCTCTGAGCTCAAAGCCGACTCCATGTCATTTTCACTCTGTTGATCTCGTTCACGGGGGTCAAACTGCCACGACTCTCTTGTAGCCTCCCCTGATTGGTTGAACTCGTTGCATATGAGATCGCTAGACGGTCAAAGGTCGTTCAAACTGGATCGCATGTCGGTGAGACACTAATCGTGTCTCCCCGACGCGATTAGACCTTGCAGCAACATTCGGCAAGACATACAATGGTTGGAAAGAGCTCATATCGAGCTTCAAAAGTCATACCGATATCCTTTTTCCATTGGTGGGTCCATCGCTATCGGCAGGACCAACATCAGTCAGGGAGACGTCACAGCGAGCCACCCTGAGTTCATTTTGTATCGGCAAGACCCTATCAGGTTGGCAAGACGTCACGGCAAGGCTCAGAATCCTTTGGCGAGCTCATTCATTATGTCGGGGAGACCTCCGTTAGTCGAGAAGACCTTGTGGCGATATCACTCTATTCTCCCCGGGCTTACTTCCTTTCGGTGAGACCTCTTCGTTTCAGGGAGACCTTACCCCGAACTCACCCCCTGTCGCCGAGACATCGCTGGGTCGGCGAGACCTTTCATCTAAGACTCCCTCTTTCGCCGGGACATTTCGGAGTCGCCCAGACATTGCGCCGAATGTATTCATTCTCCCCAAAGGCACATCCTATCGGTGAGACATCTCCAAATCGCCGAGACCTCATGGTGATGAAATCTTGCTTTGCCGATGCCGCTTATTTCGGCAAGAGTTTACCTTGTCAGTGAGACTTTTGCCGAAGCCATCCTTCTCTCGGTGAGATCCTTCCGATGACGCCTCTGTTTCGCTGAGACGCCAATGGATTGGTGAGACCTTACGCCGGCGAGACATCTTTCCTTCGCCGAGACATTTCGCCGAAGTCTCTCCTTTTCGCCGAGAGCTCATTTTACTTTGGGGAGACCTCTTTCCTTCGCCGAGACATTTTGACGAAGGGATAACCCCTGGGCGAGCTGAGACCACTTCGGTGAGACCCCTTCAAGTCAGTGAGACATTACACCGAGGGAAGAATCCTTCGGCGAGACTTTTAAGCTTCGGCCAGACCTTGTGATGTCGGGAAGACGCCTCACAGATTGCACTGTGTCTCACTGATATGTATTCTTTCATTTCACTTGTGTTGCTGTAACATTCTCTTGTCAGGGAGACGTCCCATAGACACCCCTTGTCTCGCCGAGAAATCTCCATAAGTTCACTTTTTGTCGCCGTGACAATATCATTCTCTCACCGATGAAGCAATATTTCGGTGTGAGAAAATGGGTCGGCGAGACTGCAAGACCTCACACCGATAGAATCCTTCTGTACTTTGTCGGCGAGATCAGATGCACTCGCCAAGACATCTCTCCGCTGCAAAAGTTTCTCACCGAGATGTATATCCTTATCAGTGGTCAGCAAGACACGAAGCGTTCGGCAAGACCACACACCGAAGACACAACTCTTGCCAAAGTGTTTGCTCGTTCCGCGCTAGTTGATAAGACATGAAGAATTCGCTGAGACTTCTCCCCGAAGAAAAGTCTCCTACCGATATGTGTATCCCTCTGTTGCCGGTCGGTGAGACATAAAGATCTCGCCAAGACCTCATTCCGAAGAAGACCTTCATCCCGATGGGGAAACTCTTAGTCGTCGGAACAATGATTAATGTCTTGCCGATAGGTACCTGTATGTGAATTCCAATCGCTGTGACATCCCTGAGGTCTTTCCGATAGGCAACACAGACGTATATGAACAATAATGCATTATGCCGAACTGATTGAGTGATCCCTTTCAAATGAGCTCTTTGTGAAATGGCATTAGATGCATAACCTAACCCTCGATGCAAAAGTCCATTTGGCCCTTATGAACGTCTGAAACATAACCCATCCTGCCTAGTTGAGCCCGTAGGTAAAAATTGGGTAACAGATCCAAAAACGACAAACATTGTTCCTCCCCTTATGAAGAACCAAATCCAATGGTGTGTGAAGAATAAACACTCTCAAGAGAAACAGTCTCATGATGGATGCCATGGAAGAATGATCAAGGGTGCACATGTCTAAATCGAATGAAGCTAATCCGAACAACTGTGAAGATGCCTGTAGAACAACCTCCAAAGGCAATGTTGATGGGATAACTGGTGGGCCATATCTATCATCAAAGAGGAATTGGATATCCTCAAGTGTAGGAAGAGGAAGCTCAACAAAAGTCTCATGAACCAAAGTGGACAATGGAAGTACACATAGGTTCAACTTGTTGGCATAACAACTAACACCTCTGGAGTGCAAGTTGGTATAGACAGCTATGCACACTACGCAATGAGTGCTCTTGAAATTAGGAGGGGAAGCTCCCTCGTTGTGCTTGACAAAAGTGCTTGAAAAGGGAAATAAACTAACTATATCCTATCTTTTTGTCTCAGCTGTAAGAGGTACAAGGCTTTCACGAAAACTCTATACGTTGCAGCTAAGTATTTTCTGGTTTCGCAAGACTTAACTACAACACACAAAACTTAAAGTAACTTAAACTATCCAATCCCCTAAAGAATTCAGAGCATGAGGAAACGGAGCGGGAATGATTATCTGACGATAAGTCGGGTATGGACTCACAACGTGAAGGCAAGGTGGCACAACTATCTTTTTGTCTGAATAGGCTTATTGGAAACAACAACACATGATAATCTAAGTACAGATTCTCAACTTGAAGGCAAGGTGGCACAACTATTAGCTCAATCTGAATAAGTTTATTATTCACACACATCACACGATAACCAAGTACAGATTCTCAACTTGAAGGCAAGGTGGCACATCTATCAGCTCAATCTGAACGAGTTTATTGAACACAAAACATGAAGGATAGCCAACTAGGACAATAAATTGCATAGGCGAGACACACATAAAATCTACGATCAAACTAGCCACTATATCTAACTAAAGCAAGAATTCACCATCATAATTGCATGAAACCCAAGTGGCATAACAATTCATCATAATAGTAAATACTCATGAATAGATATAGAACGAGCAATATTACAGGCAAGGTAGGCACAACATATATTTCTCTCTCGTACAAAAGTTATGTACAAATGAGCAAAAGCTCTTATTTATAGACATCAAAAGGTGTAGGGAACCCTAAAATCACCTTGAGTCAACTACAGTCTAGCAATGCATGCAAGATTTATTGCTAAACCCTAACAAAGCAAACTATACAGTTAACTGGAAAGCTACCATCGTGTTGGGTGAAAATTATGTAATCAGGTTTTTGATAGATTATACAATTTGGACTTCAGCCACAGCTATGTGAGATATGAATCTCTCCTCTCGGAAAGGGGAGGCGCCCTTCTTACTGCTAACAGAAGCGATAGTAAAACAAACAAGTAATTACAAAATGTACACAAAACATACGAAGTGGGGGGGGGGTGTGTTACATTCATCCTTCTCTCTTTTTTCAGAGAAGATGTTTACAATGCTTCACTGTTGGAAGTTCACGATTCTTAACAACTTTAAACAATCAACTAGCAGTAATACCAATACCTCTATCTTGTTAAAGCAAAGCGTAGAGATACCAGAAGTGATTAATAATAAACAAATAAAGTAAAATGGAAAGCTCACGAAGGCACAAAGTCGTTCCGTAGCTTTTTCAATGGTGGATCTGTGAAGAGTGTACCATTTGTCACGTTAGAAGCACAAAGTCTTCTTAGACGCAGCAATTCCTCGAACAGCATGAACAATTACAAGTGCAAAGTCTTGTAGATTATCCAACCAAAGTATCCAAGAGCATGAACAATTACAAGCACAAAGTCTTGTAGATTACTCAACCGAAAGATAAACAAAAACACAAATGCAAATCCAAATAATAGATGTAACACAAAGTTTACATAAATCACTTAGAGTCCTTCAGATTTCTCAAGCTAATCACCACCAAATAAGATCAATTCACAAAAGTATCGAATCCAACGCAAAGTTTGGTTTGCAATCCTCTTCTTTATTGATCAAATTCCATTCACAAAGCATGAACACAAAGTTTCACAAATTTGCTTCAAAAAGGGCAGCACTTCGTTGCAAAATACTAAAGAATAAATTTACAATGGAAATCCCTCACATTATATAGAAAGAGGGATGAGCAAAATTAGGAAACTGATTGAGGAAATTAAGGAAAGTTAGGTGAGCGATTTTAGGAGATCTCACCTAACTTGGACCAAAGTCAAAGTGTAATTTTTTTTCAAAATATTACATCTTCGAGCTTGGTGTAATTACAATTTACAAAAAGACATTCGAAAATGTCAAGAAATATTTACAAGATGCATAAAGGGATGCACCGGAAATGTCTAACACTGGAGAATAGGAGGCTGCTTCATGCTTCTTTGCCTTGGGCGCGGAAGTCTTCAAATTTCCTCCTAGTTGTTGTGACGTTTTTCACACATCGCCCCATTGCAAATGGGGACCCCCCTAATTTTGGCTTTGCTTTTCGTTTGTTTGGTCGTTGTCTCCCTTTTCTACTGTCTGTCTTTCGGATTGTGCCCGTCATTGAGCTTAAACGTAAGATTTGGCCAAGTCTGAAATTAGGGTTTCATCTTTCCCGGTCAATCCAAGGTCGAACAAAGTGAATATATTGAAAATTGGGCTTAACATTGTTATCAGCATGTTTCCAACAAGCTTCCAGCGAATTTTCATCCGATTCCGAGGTACTTACTATTTTTAGTAAGTGTGAAATTGCAGGCAATCCGTCAGCACTTTCGAAATTCCGACAGTCACACAGCATTCATAGCATATCAAGTTACTTGCATGCAAAATTCGGGCGAAAACGGACAACTTTCTATTTTTAGCAGTCCAACCTCCGAGGCAAATTTCAGGGTGCAGATGCAGAGTTTTTCTTTGCATGTCTGCATATTCCTTCTGGGTTTTTCGAGACCTTCGCAACGGTATAACATGCAAGACGAGACGACAACTTTCAGAATTCAGCCTTTCGAGGCTATTTTTAGGGTTTGCATGTCAGGGTTTCTTTTGCATGTCGGGTGATTCCTGATGGGTTTTTCGAGAGCTTCGCGATGGTATGACATGCAAACGGAGATATTCACTCAATAAGGAACTTGCTATTTTTAGCAGGTGTGTCCCGGCAGCCGCTTCCCAGTAGTTCAGAATCACGAGCTGATCGCAGTGCCACAAAAACGAAGAGAAACAGAGTTCATTTGATATACATGCGGAGTGAATTAGGGTTTCTAGCTTCGGGACCCAAAAAGAGGCATAAAAAGTCAGAATTTTCGAAAACCGGTGTAAACCACCGCGATCAGCGTCCTTCAGGCTATCTGCTGGTGAAATTTCAAGTCAAACAGGACACTTACTATTTATAGTAAGTTAATTTGGAAACTGGCTAAAAATAGCAAGTCAGGTGCATGCATCAGTGTCAACAGTAAGGTCACGTGGTGAGGAGCGCCTCATTCAAATATCAACAGAATTGGAGCAGTAGAGCTAACAGAAACAAGCGTTTACTATTTATAGTAAACCACCACCAGAAACAGGCTAAAAATATCAGGGTGACTAAAAATGGCAGTGCCGACAGGTTGATGAGGTTATGAAGATGCAGTGTGCAAAATTTCAAGCCAGTCCGAGCTTCAGAGACGCAAATTCAGAGGACTTACTATAAATAGCAGGGTATGAGATACTGGCGAAAGATGATGAAAATTTGTCTAAGTCTGGAACTTCATCCAGCAGGCCTAGCAAAATGCGCCCAGTTGATGAGGAGGCTCAAAAAAAATGCTAAGTATGAAGTTCGTCCTGTTCAGGGGGCAAAATGCACCCAAGATGAAAAAAGTCAAAGAGAAGTCAAAGTTTTCTATCCTGCTCATGCCTTGAAATGCGCCCAAAGGAGAATGGAGAGAGTTTAAAAAAAATTCTAAGGCATGAGAGAAATCCGCCTCACCCTCCTAAATGCGCCCAAAACACAAGGAAGTCAATGAAGTTCATCCTGCAGGCCTAGGAAAATGCGCCCGCCTTGAGGATTGATTTTGAAAAAAGTTTCTAAGGCAAGAACTCGTCCTCCACCACCCCCAAAATGCGCCCATCCTTCTCATGTAGCAAAATGCGCCCAAGTTGCAGTTGAGTCAAAGCAAAGTCAAACATGTCTATCCTCCTCAAAGGGCAAAATGCGCCCAAGTGCATGCATGCCAGGACAAAAAAATAGAAGGTGAAGAGTCACCCAAGGACGTTGGAGAAAGTTTCATCCACTAGACACATCAAAATGCGCCCAAGGTGAGAGAAAAGTCAACAAGTCAACAATTTCGTCCTTCACATGCATGGAAATGCGCCCAAAGCAAGGACAAGGTCAACAAGGTCAAAGTTTTTATCCTCCTCAAGGGCTAAAATGTGCCCAAATGGGGCCACATGAGGACAAAAACAAGGAAGCTCAAAAGCCACATGCCTAGGCGTTGAAAGTCTTCATTCCTCTTGACATGCTCAAATGCGCCAAGATTGAGGTGTAAAGGGTAAGTAAATGAAGTAAAAGGGTGAGTAAATTCCTCAATGGCGTGGTGAATACAAGGATAAATGATAGGCGTTATCCTCCATCAAGTCCCAAATGCGCCTAAG
Organism: Sequoia sempervirens; assembly: GCA_007258455.2. Lineage (NCBI taxonomy): Eukaryota > Viridiplantae > Streptophyta > Pinopsida > Cupressales > Cupressaceae > Sequoia > Sequoia sempervirens. Next base: position 25,656 of record VDFB02218387.1, on the reverse strand, counting down.
GTGGTGGGTGTTTTAAAAAAAAAAAAAAATTCCTAAGGCGTGTGAGGTAGTAAGGATGAATATTGGGCGTGATTTTCCTCTTCAAGTCTAAAGTATGTGGTGGTGAAGATAAATGATAAGGCGTGATTTTCTTCAAATGTGCTAAGTAAAGTGAAATATTTTTAAAAGAGTGTTGGAATATTTTCCTAAGTGTGGAGTGAAATGCAAGTGGCAAGTGAGAATAAAATGTGCAAGGCGCCTCTATGAGTAAAATTTTCTAAATGAAGTTGATAAAATCTCTACCACTGGCAAATGAAACAAAATTTTCTAAGGCAAATTCTCAGAGTGCAAAATGATTAAAATATTTTCTAAGGCAAAATATTTTCTTCCTCTAGAAAATGCGCCTGGACTCTGGGGTGATAAGAATTTCCTGTGATGAATAAAATTTGTCGAAGATGAAGATGCTGGCATTGCAGGATGGATTCAAAAATATTTTCAAGTCAGAGCAACAAGAAATCTTCACAGATGTGAAGAACGAATTTAAATTTCACAAGGAAATAATTTTCTAAGGTTCAAAATTCAAGAAAATCAAATGAACCCGTTCGTTGGGTACCCATGAGTTTGGCGCGTTCTGGAGGAAATTTTCTTCTGGGTATCGAAGATTATCGATGAGGAGTTGATTTTAAAGTCTTCCATGCTTCGCTTCGGCCTTCAGGGTGAAGATTTTAGTGGGCACTAGATTGATGAATTTCCTAAGGGAAATTTTAAAAATTTTCTAAGGCAAATGTGAAGAAAACGTGTTTTCAAGATAAAATCCTCCAGGCGATGAATTTGAAAGAAACTGCCTAGATGAATTTGCTCAAATTCTTCGTGAAGATAGTTTTCTTGAGCCAGAAATGAATAAAATCAAGGTTGTCAGAGCTCCGGCAGGTGAAATGAATTTCTCAAAGATGATACGCTCTTGAGGAAGATGGGTTGAAAATTTGGCTAAGGCATGAAGAATCATGGAGAAAGCAAAGTCGTGCTAGGGGAGAACGATGAACGTGAGAATCCTGGTAAGTAAGGTGAATTTGTATTATGAAGTGTTCTAATACTTTTCTCCTCGCTTGTTTTGCAGGAGGAATGTCGAAGCCAGAACACGATGTCTGGAAGTGGTGAAGCACGATGATATCACAACCTTCGGAGGAAGATAAAGTTACAAGTTTCAATCTCGAAGGGAAAAAGTTGCAAGAAATTGGCTAAGTGTTAGCTCAAGTGACAAAGAAGTTGAAGGGCAACGTCAAGAAAGAAGATCAAGGACAGTGTGAACGCATCTGCAAACGGAATCTTCTAGAAGGATGATGGTGGACATTATGGCGCATTTATTACCCCACTCTCCTTTGTGGCGGTTTTTAGGGCAAGTCTTGTTTAGGGCTGAGGTGGCACGATTCTGGCCACTCTATTAATTGTAACCCTAGCCGTCCTTTGGGACTTGGCTAGCTATATAAAGGGGGAGTCCCCCTCATTTGTAACTCATTAGAGAGTAGACAGTAGAGAAGATTAGAATAGACATAGAGTAGAGAGGCAACTAGGTGATAGCTTAGAAGTAGCTTAGTATAGATTGATAGTGTAGTTTGAAGAAGAGGGAAAGTTTTCCCTTGAAAACTTTGTAAGAAATTGTTGTGAACACTCTCTCAATAAAAGAGTTTTTCATTGATGGTGAATTTCGTCTTTGTTGTGAGTAGCTAGCAAGGTTTCTTCGTCCTTCGGATTCAAATGGTAGCTCAAAGTAGTATAATTTTTATTCGATGCAAGTAGATGTTAACTGTGGAATGTGGTGTTTGATTTAAGCAACTTCGTCTATCCATACCACTAGTGTATTTGCTGATGGTGAATGCGCCTTGTGTGGTCAACTGGAAACGTTTGGGCCTAACTTCAATCACAATTTGAATGATGGTATGCGTCGTTGTGATGGTATCTTCATGTCAAGTGGTGGTTTGAACATCTTTAGTCATCTCCCTTGAAGATTGCACAGACTCCGCGGAAGCTGTCCGATGCGAGGCAAAGCGAAGTCCGGTTAGAAGTTTGCTGAAGTTGAGCTCCATATCCCACGCCTTAGAATAGATTTAGACTCTCTAAACCCTACCCCATTTCAATTCAGTACTTTCTGTTAGAATAGGAAACCCGCGCTTCATAGACAAATCCTTCAAGCGTTTGAATTCCTTTTCCACTGCCGAACAATTCCGTAAGTCCCCTTGAAATACCAGCAAATCACATCGAGCCAACTGAGCCTATTCGCACTAAAAGAACCTTGGAGTTGAACGCATGAACTTTCTTGCAATCTTAGCATGCGGAATACTTTGATCAAGAGAGAATAGGGTAGCCGTTGGCGACTTTATTTGCGTTGGTGCGGTCACGAAAAACACATCAACACTAGTCTCCTGCACAAACTTCTCATCCGGACCAACGGTGTAATCCACAATGGTGTGAATTCTCATGATCGATCTCATGGCAGATGAGTGAACCTTCTTGCACCTGTCAAGATGCATTTTCAGGTTATCCAATGTGAGCCTTGTATCACAAATGACATTTAGTGTAGCTTCTGAGAAGTCTGAACTGTCAATCAATTTCATGATGGCTTCCTTGAAGATCTGGGATATTTCTGTGGCCGGCAGGAAGATATGATTTTCCTCAAGAAGTTGACCAGGCAACTCTTTGATACCTTTTCAAGAGTAGTGCGATGTCCTTCGACATCTTCCTGTACTTGGTGGAGATCTTCCGTAAGAGATTGAACCACTTGAATTCTGTGTTTCAAAGATTCCCTTACCTCAACGAACTTTTCTTTGACAGGAATTACCCCAACCTCCACCAATTTACTGAGCTTTACCTGTTTCATCTCCGACCATGACAACAGGCATTTTTCCATGTCTCTGCGCTCCTGGGAAAGTACACATTTTTCTTTATCAAGCTCTATGGTGAGCTTGGCCAACAAGGTAGTTTTCTCGTCCGCAGCCATTATAATCTGAGATCCGTGTTCAATGATCTTCTCAACAAAATCATACAACACTCTGCCTTTGGAGGCGAACTTCTCAGCCTTTTTGACAGCTGGGTCTTCAATACTTACCAGTGTCAGCGGTTGTGCATTACTTGGAGAACCTGCAAGTCTCTTTACAACAGTGGCATAATGCTCTGCCCTCTGTTTGTACATATTGCGAGCTTGCTCTACTTTATCCAGCCTTCCAGCCAAGATATCCAAAGTGACTTGCGCATCGGCTTTTGCACTTTCATTGGTAACCTTGCCAAGCTAGACTTTTGTCACCGTGTAGTCTTCCATATTGACATCACCTTCTTCACTTGGTGGTATGCCAATTTCCGCAAAGTTGTGGCCAGACTTATCAACATTCAGCCTTGAGTATACCTTTGCCTTTTTCTTCCCTTTAGCTTTTGGAAGGACTATCTCTTCGAGGTCGAGCTCCTCCAGAGAAATCATTTGCTTTTTACGCTTCGACACTTGAGATATTAGCCAAGGAGGAAGAAAAGAAGTGTGAGCTTCTGGATTCACTGTCAATTCAGTTGCCAGTGCTACTTCTGAAGTTATTGTCACATCTGAAGTTACCATAGGTATCGTGACAATCGGAGAAGTGTCTGTCATCATCGCTCCTGTAGTTGACACGTTGAGCTAATCACGCATTGACTCATTCATGAAACGATTGAATTCATTTTCAGAAGTGATATCATATGTTGGCGAAGACAGGCTAGGAATGGACGATGGAGGGCTTGACAGTATATCAACCGTATGAATGCTTGTCATTGAGGGAGTATCAAGCTAGGTTGATGCTGCAGGGATAGGGGATATCTCAACTGCAGGAATGCATGTGGTAGGAATAGGTGACGAAGGAACAGGAGGTGGAGGAGTTCTTGAATTTGGAGGGGTATGAGGAACATTGGAAGTCATAGGTGATGATGTTTTGGGAATTTCCTCAACTACATTCTCAGGAGGAGAAGTAGTTCTTTCTTGATCATGCCCGGGTTCCTGTTGATCACCCTCTTGTCTCTCCGATTTTGGTTCACCTTCAAATCCTTCTTCAGAATCTTCTTCAGACTCTTGCCCGCTTTCAGAAACCTCTTCTGCATCAGAGTCTGCTTCTGCTGAATCTTCATCTTTAGTGGATTGATCACTTGAAGTTTCTTCTTCATCGGAATCTACCTCCTCTAGAATAGACTTTTTACCCTTAGAGCGAGATGGATTAGATTCCGTAATTATTGTCTCTAGGACGGATTGAGTATCTTTCTTTCCAACAGTGAACTTGATCCTAGGACCTCTTCGTGAAGAAGTGGGAACGGCCGCTGATTTATTTTTGTCGCGGAGTTCTTGTTGTTGGCGAGCTTCTGCTTCGGATTCCTCTCCTTCTGAGTCTGTTTTGAAACTTTTCATTGCATAACCATGTTTATGTAACCATTCTTCAGTGTTGGCTAGGATTGGCCTCAACCTCTAACCTCTTATGCGGGTCACTTCTTTCCTAGACTATTGATTGCGTGCAATGGCCTTTTTAGCAATTTCTTTCTCATCATAGACAACATTCATGATATCACCTCGATTCTGAAAATCTCTGGTAGGTCACAATATCAAGATCTCTGATTTGTTGAATACCAACCCGCAATAATCCATTTTGCTAATGGCTTCACTATCTCTGCAATCAGCCCATGATTTTCAAACGGTACCTGCGGATGATGACCCTTTGCAACCTTTTTCTGACATCTCGCAATCGTAAATCAAACCTATACCGTAGGTCTTGATTGTCATGATCTGCATTTCAGCATAAACGACTTAGCTTTTGTGCAGCTTTGGATAGTATATCGCCATTTGGTCAGTGGGAACTTGAATCCACGCTTGTGGTTGCTTCTTCGCTCCTTTTGTAACGACATCAATCGTCTCGCGATGTTTCCATGAGAACCCACTTATCCGAAGGATAACGTGGTAGCATGTAGGGACAACCAGTGTAGCAGCCTACTCTCAAGTAAGTAAACGTTGGGAATTGAAGAAATATGCATCCAACTTTACTTACCACCTTATAAGCCTCATCGGATACTCTTCTTCTTTCAAGAGCTGGATCAAAATTGAAAAGCAAAGGCGCAAAGAAAGCATCTGTGACCTGTCTGAAGTGATGAAAACTTTCCTTCAGCTCCAATTGATAGAAATATCTGTACACAGGTACCATCATCCGATTCCCTTTTGTAGATAGACCTAGGAATTGTCTCATTACAGCCACCGCGTACACCAGGTAAGAAGTCATATAGAACTTCAATGTAGAAGGAACATTGATCAACTGCTCATGTATTTCATCACTGATTTGTTTGCCCCAGTCAATATGCACCTTCTGTCTTCTTATGATCCTGATGTATTCATACATCCAATCGTGAAAAGTGGATGATTCCGGCAAGCCCTTCACTCTGCTTAGAAATGTGATCATATCTTTGACGCCATCTTTGAAATCACTTCGCAGGAGTCCTTTCGGCCATCTGGAAACAGATGATCTAGGCTTCTTTAACCATTGAGTGTTTATCAAGTGTTTAGCTTTATTAGGATCAGCGTCAAAGATCTCTTGTGCTTTTGATATAGAAATATCAATGTATTTCTCCATATGAGGGACCTTGAAGACAATGTCAAAGAAATCAGGGTCGAGCCTCAGAATCTCGTGCCCGGAAGAATCGATCACACTCCTACTTTCTCTGATGTAGTGAGACGCCACCTGAAGAACAAACTCTGTATTATGTGCAGCTGTAGGGAACATTGCCACCAAATGAAGGTTGCTGTGTACGATTGCTCTCATTGAATCCGGAAGAGGCTTCGTCTCTGATTGCTTTGCGAAATCAACCAAGTCCTGATGACCAACCTCTGTGTCTTTTATCTCTTCCACCTTGGAGAGCACTATAGTCGACGGATAGACACCTTGATATTTGTACTTCATTTTGCCTCTTGCTTTCGAAGAAGATGGAGGCTTACTGGCAGTCATCAAAAACAATTGGAACTTTGATCACTCTGACTTGACGATCTTTGAAAAGAGACTGCAATTCGTTTAGCCAAAACAAACATTAATCGTTAGGAAACATGGGAATGCGCGAAACGAGCAACAAGGATGGGAAAGCATGGAGCGGATGACAAGGCACACAAAACGATGCACAAAAACGGAAGGAACAAGGCTCAGGAGTGCACTGGTCAAAAATGAAGCTCATCTGGAAAAGATTGTAGAAAACTGGAAAAAGTGTAAGGGCGCCAAAATTCAGCGCCCTTACATTCTGGAAATTTCGCTTTTGATGCAAGGGCGCTAAATTTTAGCACCCTTACATTTCTCAGAGTTAGAAAATATTTGACACGTTTCAATATGTCAAGGCGCTAAAATTTGGCGCTTCAGCATCTTAAGCACATTTTTGGTAAAACAAATGTAGGGATGCCTGAAAACGGCGCTTGGAGTTAGGTAAGGTTTCATTTGTATGAAATTGCAGATTGAAGTTCGTTCCATAACCATCGTATTTTTAAAAGAACCATTCTTACAACACAAGAGAAACCCCAATGTTCGCATCAGAACATTATAGAAAGGGTGACAAGGAAGGAAGTTATCATCCAAAACGTTTGAAGGAAAAGCAAGACGGAGTGCGTTGAAAACAAAAACTCACAATTCATTACATTGTGAAGAGTAAACATGGATAGAGCATGCGAAGGAAATATGCGAATGGAGAGGAAAAAACGCAAAGAGAGAAAGAGGAAACAAAAACGTGTGGAAGTAAAAACGTAGGATAAGGAATGAAGGGAAGACAAAAACGCGAATGGGGAAGAAGAAAACGCGTGGGGAGAAAAACGTAAGATAAAACACATACAAAGCTAAAAACGCGTATGAAGAACTTAGAACATATACAAAAACGAATGAAAAAGAAGAGAAAGCAAGGAAACGACTTACCCAAGACAAAACGCGAAGATTGCTGGAGGAAGGATGCGAAATCCTCAAAAACGTTTTTTGCAGTTTAAAGAAAACTCGCCCAGCATGAAGAGAGGAAAAAACATAAAACATAAACAATGAAAATGGCGAATTAACACTTTTAAATGAAAGAGAAAATCAAAAACCTAACTCAAGTCGAGCAATAAATTTAGGCACGAAAAGTGGCACAATTGACTTTTAAAAACGCAATTCATCAAGAAAACGTCAGCCATAAAAGTTTATCGAGGGTAATGGCGCTTAAAATTGCCATTATTACATTTTTTAGAATCACCTCCATGCAATTTTAGCTCTTGTGACCTCTTTTTGTAATTTAGCCAAATTTTGGTCAGCGAGAGCGACTTTTCATCGCTAATCGTGATCTTCGGGTGAACTTGCTACACGAACAAGGAGATCCCCTCATGAAAGGAGCTCGCTTGGTCTTCACGAGGCTTAATATGTGTCGCCCAAATTGACTATTCGAGACTTAGGAACGATTTCGGTGGTGGCTCAAAAATCACTTCGCTATGTACTTGAACTTCGCTCTTAATCCTAAGAAACTGATAAGCCAGAGGGGGTTATCCTGGAACGAAAGCCGCTAGATTCGTGGATAACACATCGCTTAACCGATACAAACTAATCTAATGGACACGCAAGCATGCAACGCCCCTGTTGGAGCAAAGTTAACTGAGCACTACCATCAGCTTAACGTGAAACCCTAAATACAACTCCAAGTGAATAAAGCTAACTCTTAATAGATATGCATGAGATGAGACAACAGTTAACTTGGAAAAGATACACCAAGTTTAACTCTGTGTAATGTCTATCCTCGAGAGAGAGAACTGAAGTTCATCGATCATGATTCGAAAGTAACCAATCCTCAAATGACGTTAATTACCATCATTGTTCTGAACTCGACATCGCTAAAGTATACTTTGTCCGTAGCATGTCCTCACCACCGTGGATTTGGGACTGAAGTTCACCGCTCGTTGCTTCATCAACACGACATGACTGTAGTTTCCATTAATCTACCAACAAATACCCTTAATCGAAAAAATACCAATAGCATGAATGAGTGCTTGGAGCTCTGATTGTACCTCGGTAAGCTCAACATATGCACTACCCTCAATCTGATACCGGCACGGTAAGTGAGATACTAAGGTTCTCACAAACCGGAGTGCACTAGTAAAATGCTCTCTACTCTCAGCCAACTCTGACGCCATAGTTTCCTCTATCTTTTCCTTGAAAACCAACTGTGTTTTCCAAGAGTAGATAGCCTCTTTATCCTCTGCATCTGTGATTGATTCATATGCCACACTCAGGTGAGCAATCATAATCTCGTCCCAGGGTCTGTTAATTGCCATGTCTCGCTCCTCATCTTGGAGATGTAGACGGAGCTCTCATGCATTGTACCGCAACTGATATAGCTCTGTAAGCATAGAACAGCCTCTAGCAACGAACTCCTCCTCCCATTCCTCCAAACGCTTGCCGTATGCAACCAAGTGATTAAGCTGACCTTGTTTTGCTGGAGGCTCAAGCATCGGTGGGAGTGTGGCGGTAACATCTGACCTGTGTACAAGGCTAGAAATGTACTGACGAAGCTGTTTGATTTCAGCCTTGAGAGCTGCCTTGTCTTCTCCGTCTTTCAGCATTCTATCCTTGGCACTGTCTGTAGCAACCTGTAGGAGATCAACCTGAGTCTAGCGTGTGCTATGACCGAGGTTGACTGTGATAACCTCAAAGTCCTGAGATTCCAACTCTTCCAAACTCTTCCCTTGTGGAGGTAGAGCAGTCTCGGTGACGATCTCCATATCAGTATTCCTCTCCATGTGAACCATGTTCTTGATCCTCTTGTTTGGCACATCCTAGTAAACCTGATCAAAGTCTGAATGATTAAGGACATAGGATGGCTGCCTCCTCTTCCTTCCCAGTTGAGTTTCAATCTAAGACTGGTCCCGGCTAATGCGACTGGAAGGATTTGTACTAGCAACAGGAGGCTCTGACGAGAGTGAATATGTAGAGGAGCTGCTGCGAGATGGGGAGTCTAAATCCAATTCGATATGAATCGGGACTGGTGACTGCTCCGCAACTGATGTAGGAACTTGAGGCTGAACCTCAGGCACTGGCGGACTCTGAACTGACCTCTGAATTGGCTCTGTGATAGGATGTCTGACAGGGTCTATGTGTGTATCAATGGCAAGCGCCTTTCCTTTTGAATTGTTTGGCGCTTGACTTTTCTTGGGAGGGTTACTCCTCTTCTTCTGTTTAGGTTTTGACGCAGAAGGTAGCGAAGGATCCACCACTGGCGGCTCTACTCTAGGCACACTTACCCTCCTGGTCTTCTTGTTGTTGAGGTAAAGTATACTGTTCTGGATAACTCTACTTGACCTCTCCTTATCAGTTTTTCTGCATTTTGGCATACCAATCAATCAACACAAGGGCTGTGTCAACTCCGCTCAAAACTAAGGAAGGACTTCCCCCTCATCATCTGATAAACCTCCCACATCTTTTGCCAAGAATATAGAAATCTGTGAGAGAGAAAAGCGGCCATAGCTACGTCTGCAGACCTCGAAGTCGTCCACGCAATTGGCCCAATAGTCTTCCATAGAAGGCTTATAATATGCGCGACCACCGAGGCTTGCTAAGTAATGACCCCAAGGATCATAGGCACGTACCTCAACAAGATACTTGAGATGATACCTCTCTAGCTCCTGTCCTACAACTTTGGCATCAACTGTCGTCTTGCACCAATATATTCCAAACTGAAAGGGAAAATTGGCAGTTGGTTTATGCTTGTGATGCAAATGACGATGAACATCATGTAACTACCTCAGGAACTCCATAAAAACTGTTCTATCTGAAGGATGGCGTGGAAGCATGGCTGGATTTCCTGTAAATCCATATACTCGGATATAAGTGTATGTCGGGAACTAAATGAACCAATCTGCCCAACCATCCATCGCTGCTCTAGCAACTGCCGAGATACGAACATGCAACTCCCAGTCCAAATTTCTCACTGTATGAGTCAGGAAAGCCTCGTGAACACGCTTGAAGTGACGTTCAGCCTTGGTGAACTCAAGCTGATCGTAATAGTGATAGACTTTCTGAACACTGAGAATGCCAATGGTGTTTAACCCTCGGAACTGACCCTAATAAGCGATCAAGTACACGAGGTAAGAACACATGTGAAACTCGTGGGCAACTAGGAAACCGGTGATCTGCTTGTGGATAACATTGTTGATGAAGGATGCCCAATCATAATGCTCCTGCCTAGATATGATGCGACCAATAATGTAATACATCCAGGGCTAGAAAACATTTGCATGTGAATGACCTGAGACACGATTCAAGAGTGTGATTAGAATCGCATATTCATCCTTGTACTCACCACGACCCACATTGTTTGGCAATTTGTTCTTTGCTTGCTTTAACCATCGCTCTACCATTTTGCTTTGGCACTTATCTACATCAGCTTTGAATGCATGCCTGCATTGCTCCATAGAAATAACCAGACTATTCGGGTGCTGAGGGATACCAAAACTTCTTTCAACGTCCAAAGGCTTGAGACTGCAAATAACTCGTCCATCTACTGACACTATCTCACGAGTAGTAGAGTTGTAATGCTTAATACAAGACATCACGGACTCAACACAATGAGCAGAGATAGGTATGGAAGCGGCCTCAAGTAACTCGGACTGCTGAATGTTCTGAATAATCGAATCTCTGATCTTAACTGGATCTAAGACTGCCTCTGGTAGCACCTTGTGGAGATTCGTCTCAACTGTCCCAATGAAGTCGTGTGTAAGGACTGATTTGGTCCTGTATTCAAGTTGAGTGTACTGCATTTTGAAAAACTCGCCCGTTGACTGTGAACTTGACTATGTTCTGACAAGATTTCTGGAAATAGCCTCTCGAAGGGTTATTTTCGGCGAAAAATCTGAGATATGGGTTTTGTCCAGAAAAAGATTCTAAGATAACCCAAAATGTCAGAAATGCAAAAATCTGACTTCTACTCGACCATGCAAAGAGTTTTCAATTGAGAAAATTAGAAACTCGAGAACTGATGCTCTGAGTTAAAAATTCAAGCACATGAATTTAACTCGAGGAAGCTATATAGAATCCATCCGGATGATTAAATTTGCCAAAATTTGCCAATTTCAGGAACATGCAAATTGAAATCTGAGAGAATTTTGAGAATCAGAGAGGAGAAAAGACGTTTTTTTTTTTGTGTTTTTCTTCTATCAAAATTGCCCCCTGTTCTTCAAATTTGCTGATGACTGTGAACCTGTACCTGCAAAAGGAATTGTTTGATGCTTTTGATTTTGATTGCTGATGATAAATTCGCCCAACTCTTGAAAATTCACCTCTGCTCTGAAGAACTACGAATTTTGCTTAAGCTGAATGAATGCTTAATGATGGCGCCATGAATAAATAGAGAAAATTTGCACCATAATGCTGACTGCAAGATTTAAAACCTCGACTGAAAATAGAAAGCTTCTGATTGGACCCCTCCAGTTTGAACTGATATTGACTTGAAGTCCAGAATAAAAATAATAATAAAAATATTCCTCATGCAATTTGAAAATCCAGCACAAAGAGGTGCCAATTTAAGAAAATCACCATTTAATGCTCAAATATGCAAATTAAATATTTAATATTATTTTAATCAGTTGACAAACCAAGTTGAGCTCTTGGACTCATCCGGCGAACTTCACTGATTTCGAAAAGTTCTCATTTGTCCTCATAGGCGTCCATTTGCTCAAGATATTACATTTTTTATTAACTTCCTACTTTGTAGCTGACTACAAAGTTACAATTGGCCATATTCAATACTGATTTTTGGGTGACCGGATGATGCTAAGACTGAGCAGGAATATTCATTGCGAAGCCTGTAGAGCAAGGAAGAAATGTCTGCTGGGAGTCATCATTGCAAAATCAATCATTTGACACCTCAAAAAATTAGGCGCCTTTGATTAAATTGATTTTCAAGCATCAGACTTCGCCATTCCTCCATTCTGCCATTTGACGCTTCAAACGGCTGCTGACGATGAAGGGTGAACCCTGCTAACTGGATGATAGGCTCACTGCGTGACTAGAGGTATTCCACATCCAACGACTGCATGGAAGGCATCTGAAAGCTGCATTAAGGAACCCAAAAGTAAGGGCGCCCCTGGCTTAAAAAGGCTCAAACACCATTTTGACAAAAGTACAACTGACAAAAGTACAACTCTCAACCAGATGCCCTTCTTTGACCTCTGATATCGGGAGTTGGGGTGACCTGATTCGCGCACTGTCTGCTTCAACATGTAGCTAGAAGGATCTATGAGAGATATCTTTGGAGGCGACAAAGCAAGAAAGCTGCTTCTAAGACCTCAAAGAGAAGGGTGCCTTTTCCAAGATGGAATGTACGACCAGACTTAGCCATTTTTCAAGTTGTCCTCGTTTTTCAGTATTTTGCAAAGACCTCGCACGTACGAGTGTTCGCCAAATCCCAAAGGCTAACGGCTGGGCTCGTTGGATAGCTGGAGTAATTGCTCACAAGTCCCATGAAGACTTTGAAAGCTAATAACCTCATCTGACAGGCCTAAAGGCTAGGCGCCCCTGGTCTACAGAGGCTACAGTGAATGTTTCATGTTTCTCCACCCTCTGATTTACGTGCTTGGAAGAATCTCTGCCACGATCTCTTAGAATATCGGATTGACTGGCTGACTGGTGCGTTGCGAATCTGGACTAGAGTAGCACAAATGTCAGGAAGACCTCATCTACAAACTCACCCATCTGAGGGGTCATCTTGAAGGGCACCCCTGAGCTACAAGGGCGCAATTTCACCATTTGAGAAGTTTCAGCGATGTGAAGTCTCCTCGTAACTTCATCTTCTGACTTTGACTAGCTCTGGGTCTCAGATGTCTGCGTTCGATAGCTCGACGGATAGCCAGACTACTCGTGAAGAGATTAAATGCATCAATAGGCAGTAATGCCAGAATCTAGACCTTTTTTAAGAAGGGCGCCCCTGAGCTACAGGGGCGCAAAAGTTAAAAATTGACAAGCTTTTGCAATCTTCAATCTCCTGAACCTCAGCTTCTGACGTCAGTTACCAGAGCTGTAAACCTTGGATAACCTCGCAGGATAGCTCATTAGATAACTGGGCTAATTCTGAAGAGATTGACTGTGTATATGAGCACATGCCACAAAATCTGGACCCTCAAAGAGAAGGGTGCCCCTGGGCTACAAGGGCACAATTTTGCTTTTTCCTGAGAAATCCTCATAAATTGATCACTGAAGTCTTCATCTTGGTCACTGAAATGACCATGCAAAGGTATAATTGTCGTCATGAAATGCTCCTCCATCGTGAAATGCTTCGTTTTGAGTCCCTAATTCAGGTTCTGATTTGTTGGCGTAACAACTAGCACCTCCGGAGTAAGAGTTGGTACGGACAACTATGCACACTAGGCAATGAGTGCTCTTCAAATTAGGAGGGGAAGCTCCCTTGTTGTGCTTGACAAAAACGCTTTGAAAAGGAAAGTAAACTAAACTATATCCTATCTTTTTGTTTCAGCTGTAGAGGTACAAGGCTTTCTCGAAAACTGTATACGTTGCAGTTGAGTATTTTCTGGTTTCGCAGATTACTAACTACAACTAGGCTAATTACTTTAAAATCTATCCAGTTTCCTCAAGAAAACAGAGCATGAGGAAATGGAGCAAGGATGACTATCTGACGATAAACAAGTATAGATTCTCAACTTGAAGGCAAGGTGGCACATCTCTCAGCTCAATCTAAACAAGTTTATTATTCACAAAACATATTTGATCTAACTAAGGAAAGAATTCACCATTATAATTGCATGAAACCCTATGTGGCATAACAATTCATCATAATAGTAAAAACGCATGAACAGATATAGAACGAGCAATATTGAAGGCAAGGTAGGCACAGCATATATTTCTCTCTCGTGCAAAAGTTATGTACAAATGAGCAAAACCTCTTATTTATAGACATCAAAAGGTGTAGGGAACCCTAAAATCACCTTGAGTCAACTACAGTCTTGCAATGCATGCAAGATTCATTGCTAAACCCTAATAAAGCAAACTATATAGTTAACTGGAAAGCTACCATCAGTTAACCGATACATTTAACCTAAATGGACAATGTGCAAGCATGCACGTCCTTATTTAAAGCAAAGTTAACTAGACACTACCTTTAGTTAACTGAAAACCCTAACCCTAACTCCTGTGAAGATAATCCCAAGGAAGAGATAAGCATGTATGAAGTCAGCAAGTGAACTCAAGACTAAAAGTCAAGTTAACTACTGCTCATGACTCAACCCTCGAAATTAACTGCAGGTTCCAACTAGCAAATCACTCCATGTCATCTCGGTCTAACACTTCGACCAAGAACTCATCAATCTCTTTGTCGTCTGGCACTTTGATGTTGTCCAAAACAACAATCTGTTTCTTCAGTTCTCTTTCACTTTCCTTGACTATATGCATGCATTCTCTGACATCTTCAGCCGCTTTTTTGAAACTAGCTGAAATAACTGAAATATTCTCCAACTTAGCCGCCATAGGATCTCCCTCAAGGCTATCACGAATCAGCTTTTCGAACTCAGCTTGCACTTCATTAAGTGCAATATACGTGCCATCTTCAAGAAGGTAATGACACGGAATCTGAACAACAAAACCACTAACAAGTGCAAGAGCTCCAACGACATTATCTTTCAGTGAAAACAACTTGGTAGAGATCTTTTCACATATTTCTATTTTGAAAAGGTGCTACTCCCTCCAAGTAAAAACTTTCTCTTGATCTTCATCAATCTCCAAGGCATCATATGCAACAGACAACTGAGACACAAGAACTCGATCCTTGGCTAAACTTTCTGCGACTGAAATCTCGAGCAACTGAATACCTTGACGAAGTTTATGTGCGTCACTCCTCAACTGATACAAATCCATAAGAAGACGTTGACTTGTAACAACTAAACTTTCAATCCAGTTATCTAAAAGTCTGCCATGATTGACTACCTGATCCAGCTTTCGTTGTTCTGCAGGTGTATTCTGAGGAAGAACAGGCACTTTACTTGAATTTTCATGAACAAGATCAGAAATATACTGATGAAGTTGACTGTTCTCAGCCTTAAGCAATGCCTTATCCTCTCCATCCTTCGTGATGTGTTCTTCAAGATTATTGGTGACAATCTTAAGAAGGCTCACGTCTGTCTCTCGAGTGGTCCTGCCAAGATTTTCCTTAGTGAAAGTAAAGTCACCAACTTCGACTTCATCTAGACTCTTTCCCTCTGGAGGAATAGCAACTTCTATAACAATCTCTGATTTTGGAGTCTTCTCAATATGCACCTATTTCTTCATTTTCTTGTTCGACCTTCTCTGATAAGGTTCATCGAACTCAGATAAATCAAGGTTATATGAAGGTTCTCGCCTCTGTCTCCCCAAAGACCTCTCGAGCCAACAAGACTAAACAATATTATCAATTCGAGGAGAGACTGTCCCTGATGTATCAACCTGTGGTGGTTCAGTTGTCTCCGATCCTACTCGAACTAGTATGTCAGGCTCTGAATCTATATCAATAGGTTGCACATGTGGTGAACTAGGAGGTGAGACGTGAGGCTCATCCTGTATGACTGTCTCTACTGGAATCTCAAGTACATTCTCAACTTTCTTCTGCTTCCTTTTACCAGTAGTCCTCTTTCCCGTGTTTCCACTGAGTCTAACTCCTTCAGGTGGTGTCACAATAGCCTTGACTCGAGGCCTTGACCTCGAAGTAGAAGGTAATGAAGAAAAAATCACTGGCGGCTCTGTCACAGGAACTGACTTTCGCTTCCGTTTACTTTCCAAGAACTGCTTGCTGGTCTTGATAACCGATTTAGATACCTCCTCAATAGAAGTATTCTCTTTAGCGTACCAATCTGGTGAGCGAAGTGGCTGCCGAGCAATTTGATCTCTGACATATGAATTGAGAAGAACTTCTCCATCATCATCTGATAAACCATCAACATCCTCTGATAAGTAATCAGAGAGCTGAGCGATAGTGAGTCTGCAATAGTGACGACGACGAACCTTGAATTCATCTTCACAATTAGCCCAGAAATCTTCTAGTGCTAGCTTATGTGCAATCCCTCGCTCTTACCTGTTTGCATAATGAACCAAAGGATTATAGGAACGCCTCTCAGTATGAGTTTTAAATTTGAATCTTTCCATCTCGGTTGACATATGCCTGGCATTTGTTGCAGTCCTGCATGTGAAAATTCCCAATCCAAATGGAAAAGTAGTTGCAGTCTTATGACGACTGCGAAGAAAGAAATGAACATGCTGCATCTGCCTGAGAAACTCCATGAAGATGATCTTGTCTGAAGGATACCTCGGCAACATCAGAGGTTCTCCAACATATCCATAAACTCGGATGTATGTGAAAGTAGGGAATTGGATAAACCAATCCGCCCAAGTCTCCATCGCTGATTTTGCCTCGGCAGAAACACGGATGTGCATTTCATTGTCAAGATCTCTGACTGTCCTCATAGAAAAGTGATCATTCACTGCTCAGAAGTCTTGTTCAGATTTAGAAAACTCCAACTAAGAATAGTACTCATGAACACATTGAACACCAAGAGTACCATTAGTTTTTAGATGCCTGTAGCTGCCTTGAAATGCAACTAAATAGACCAAGTAAGATATCATACGAAACTCATGAAACTTGAGAAAATCAGAAATCTGCTAATGTAGGCAATCACTAATCAACATAGCCTAGTCAAAATGTTCTATGCCATCAAGAATTCTGGAGATAAGGTAAAACATCCATGACTGGAAAGTGCTAGCATCCTCTTGACCTATAACTCGATTGAGCAAGGTTATCAAAACAGCAACCTCATCCTTGAATTCACCACGACCAATCTTTTTAGGCATATTAGTCTTTTGAACTTTCAGCCATCTCTGAGCCACCTTTCTCTGTGAACGTTCTTGATCTCCATCCCATATCTTCTCATAGGCATCAATAACCACAATGAAATTATCTGAACAAGGAGGAATAGCAAAACATTTCTCTATATCCTTCGGTTTAAGACTGCAGATAATCCTCCCATCAGCTGATTTGATTTGTCACGAAGATGAGTCATAATGCTTGATGCAAGCAAGAACAAACTCGAGATCAAAAGTGGTAACAGGAATAGATGCCGCTGCCAGTAATCCGGAACGTTCAAGATTTCTCAATGAATTGCTGCTAACTCCCTCCAGACTGCTCAAATTAACCACTGGATAAACATGATTTAAGTCTATATCTGAAGTTCTGACAAAATCATGTATAAGAACCGATTTGGTCTTATAATCAATGAGATTGAACTGCATTTTGAAAATGAAGACTTTGACTGTAAATTCGAATATACTTGAACAACTTTCTAGAAAAACTGAAAATCTCTGGAAAGGCTAAAAATAGCCTATGGCGGGAAAAAAATTCGGAATTTTTCTGAAACGTGGGTTTTGTGCAGAATCAAATTCTAAGACAACCCAGATAGTTTGATTCTCGAAAAAATGTGTTTTAGGCCCACATGCAAAGAAATTCTCGAAAAAAAGCACAGAGCTTCAAAATGAAGACTACAGGGCAATTTTCTTGAAAAAATCTAAGACATGGGTTTTGCTGCAAATACTCAAGTATGCGAACCCAAATGATCAAATTCTGAAAATATGCTGAATTTCTTTGACATGCGAAGAAAGTACCTAAGATGAGAAAAAGAATAAATAAGACAGAAGAAAGAAGGTTTTATTTGCTCTGCTTCTTAGAATTCGCCTATCTCTGTTTTGGAATTCGATGAAACCTGCATGCCAACTGAAAACAAAGTTTGGAATATTCTTCTTTTGATCAAACTGAATCCGTTGCTATGAAAAACGCTGAATTCTGACACCTGTAGCACCTTTAAATTGTTGCTCACTCAAGAAAAATGTATGTTTCTAAGCTTGTGATGAAGAAATAATGGACGCCTAAACTTGAATAAATAGAGTTTCATCACCAAAATTCGTAAGAAATGCATGCAACCTTGAAAATTGCGCTTGGCTTGTGATTGGACCTCAAATTAGTTAATTGAAGACTAAAATGAGTTAAATAAAGCACCATGCTAAAGTTGCCTTATTAAGACTTCAGTTGCAAAATCTATTTAAAGCATCATGCGAATTAAGCTTCAGTTGACAATTCATATTGAATTCGCCATACTTCACAACTCAAAATTCATGCTTTAAATCTTTAGTTAAAACTCTTAACTAAAGCGTCCATTTTGAAGACTGAAGTTAAAATATCTAATGAAGTGTTCACAAAAAATTCACAAAACTTCAACTTATGCGCCATGCATTCAAACTCAAGTTGATTTTCAAACATGCACTTCAGATAAGTGGACATGCAAACTAGTTAACTTGACATGCAAAGTTAGTTAACTGAACATGCATATTAGTTAACTCGACATGCAAACTGAAAGAACACTCAACATGCCAAAATGTGAACTAGAGATGACAACCCAAAAATCGTTCAGTCTAACTGAAGTCAGAACTCAAGGTAGGGCGCACCAGTCAACTTCTTTCGAAAAATCAATTTTGACCTCTCTAGGCGTTTTCCAGACTTAGCCAGATTTTTATGAAAATTTGGATTTAAACCTCTTTCGAGACCTCTATTCATCCCCTGACACTGGCTGACTGATTCCACCGATTGGTTGGCTGATAGGTGCATCGCAGAGCAAGACAAAAACTAATCAAAAGGTACCTTGAGACTGAACATCATAAAACTAAGATCTGAAGGGTCAAAAATCCAAGCGCCCTTTTCAGAAGCTGCTCTTTTTCTCAGACTTAGTCAAATTTACTCATCTCCATCTCGTACGAAGGGAAAAACAAATCCTTCATCACTACTGATTAACCAAGTTTCAAGACTGGATCATGTTGTGACCTTTTTCACACATCGCCCCGTTGCAAATGGGGACCCCCTAATTTTTGCTTCGTTTCGAACTTTTGGCTTGATTTTAGTTTATTTTCTTGTTGTCTCTCTCTTGTTTTGTCTGCCTTTCAGGGACGTTCCCGTCTGCGAGCTTAAACGTGAATTTTGGCTAAGTCTAAAAATAAGGGTTTCCATCTTTCCAGCCAATTTGAGGTCAAGTGAGGTGAATAAATTGAAAATAAAGACTAACACTGTTGTCAGTGTGCTTCCAGCAGGCTTTCACTAAAATTTCATCGGATTCCAGCTACTTACTATTTTTAGTAAGTGTGAAATTCAGAGCAGTTTCTCGACACTTTCGAAGTTTTAACAGTCACACTGCGTCCAGAACATGTCAGGCTACTCACTGGAAAAATTTGAGCAGAAACAGACAACTTACTATTTTTAGCAGTTCAGCTTCCAGAGCAGATTTCGGGGCCTATATGCAGAAATGTTCAGTGCATGTCTGGAGATTCCTTCTGGGTTTTCAGAGACCTTCGCGAAGATATAACATGCAAAGTGAGATAACGACTTCCAGAGTTCCGCCTTCAGAGGCCATTTTTAGGGTTTGCATGTCAAGGTTTTCTTTGCATGTCGGATGATTCCTTATGGGTTTTTCGAGAGCTACGCAGTGATGTGACATGCAAACAAAGATAATCACTCATTCGGGAACTTACTATTTTTAGCAGATCCATCCCAGCAGCCGCTTCCCAGCACTTCAGAACCACGAACTGATCGCAAAGCAACAGAAACGAGGACAAACGGAGACCATTTGATATACATGCAGGATGAATTAGGGTTTCCAACTTCGGGACCCAAAAAGAGGGGTAAAAGGTCAAAATTTTCGAAAACCGGTGTATACCACCGCGATCAGCATCTTTCAATCTATCCACTGGTAAAATTTGAAGGCAAACGAAGCACTTACTATTTATAGTAAGTCATTTCAAAAACAGGCTAAAAATAGTAAACCAACAGCGAGTGCCAGCGTCAGCAGGTAGGTCACGTGGTGAGGAGCACGCCATTCGAATTTCAAGTCAAACGGAGTTGTGGAGGTCTCAAAATCAAGCAGCTGCTATTTATAGCAAACCACCTCCAGAAACATGCCAGAAATAGCAAGTCATTACGAGGTCTCAGCATGAACAGGTCAAGCAGGTGATGAGGACCCCATGGCACGAATTTCAGATCAAACGGAGTTGCAGAGGATGGAAAATCAAACACTTACTATTTTTAGCAGGTTGGTACAGAGGAATTAGGGTTTCCTAAATTCAAGGGAAAAACAGGACAGTCGTGCAAAAGCAGCATCCAGCCACGGTCGTTACACTTTAGGCATTTAGTACATAAAATTTGAAGACATTCTAAGCAATTGCTATTTTTAGCAAGTTGCTAAAAATAGCAGGTACAGACAGATATCAAGCATCAGTAGCACAAACACATCCTGAGGTTCAGAACAAAGCAAAATCTAGCCTTTTGGAGCTTGAAATTAGCTTGAAGTGCAAAGTTGGCAAACTTTCTAAAAATAGCAAATTAGGGTTAGCATGATCGAGTTGCCCTAAATCAGGCAAAGAGCATAAAATTCACTGAAATTGATAAATTTTCAAGTCCAGCCAGTGAAGAACGCCTTTAAAAGCTGAAGGTTGGTGGAAATTCTCTAAGCACTTGAAATTTCAAGCTCACATGCTAAAATGCGCCCTTGAAGCTAAGTGGAGCTTGAAATTTTTCTAAGTGTTTGAAGCTGAAAGCTTGACCCCCCAAAAGCGCCCTTGAGAAGCTGAAGATGGGTGAAAATTTTACTAAGGCATTGAAAATGGAAGCTCACAGGATGATATGCGCCCTCAAGCTGGCAAGAGCCTTGAAAATTTTCTAAGTAAGGAGAAATGGAAGCTCCACTAGTAAAATGCGCCCAAGTTTGAAAGATGCCATGAGGAAATTTTCTAAGTGTAAAAAAATTAGAAGCTTAAGCCCCCATTTGTGCCCTTGAAAGAAGATGGAGTAAAGAGTTCATTAAGTGTTACAAATTTGAAGTACCACCTACCAAATGCGCTTTGACTTGTGGAAGGTTGAAGAAAATTGTCTAAGGCATTCAAATTTAAAGAAGACCCTCCTAGATGCGCCCAAGGTCATGGGAAGAGTATAAAATATTCTAAGGCTTTTGAACTCAAAGCACAGGGTCTAAAATGCGCCCTTGAGGTTGAAAATTGATAGAAAAAATTGTAAGTCATGAAAAATGAGAGCTCAGGGGTAGAATTGCGCCCAAGACAAGAAGGAGGTGATTGTGAATTGTCTAAGTATAGAAAACTTGAAGTATGCACCTCTATATGCACCCTTGCCAAATGGAAGTTAGATGAAAGATTCTAAGTTTGGAAAATGGAAGTAGGAGGTCCCATATGCGCCCTTGAAGTGAGAAGTTGGAAATTTACTAAGTATGTCAAAATTCAAAGCATGACCTCTTATTTGCGCCTTAGGCTAGAGAAGTAAGTTTTAAAATGTCTAAGTGTTTCAAATTGAAACCTCACCCCTCCAAATGCGCCATCATGGAAGAAGTGGTTGAAAATATTCTAAGTGCTTAAAAATGAAAGCACAAGGGGTTATTTGCGCCCTAAGGAACAAGATGCATGAAAAATTTTCTAAGTATTGGTGAATGGCAGGAGGACCTGTTGACGTGGTTTTTGAGACCGCACCAACACAGAACAGAGTCGCCCGACGGACGCTCTATTCTCTCTTGATCAAAGTATTCCGCACGCTAAGATTGCCAGAAAGTTCGTGCGTTCAACTCCAAGGTTCCTTTAGTGCGAATAGGCTCAGTTTGGCTTGATGTGATATTGCTGGTATGTCAAGGGGACTTACGTAGTTGTTCAGACTTCTCGCAGTTAGCAGTTGATATGTAATTGGAAGGAGATTCTTACGTGTATGATTTGGCAATGTGCATCCTTTTTAAAACTAACAAGAAGTATGCGGAAAGTAAAAGGGAAAGGGCCTAAGAAATTTGTACTCTATTCTAAATGCAAGGTATGTGGGGCTTCGTCTCAATAGACTTCAACCAGATTTCACCTAGCCTCCGTTGGACAGCCTCGGCAAAATCGGTGCAATCTTCAAAGGGGATAGCAAAAGATATTCAAGTTATAGTTTAACATACGTACACCATCAGAACAACGCATATAAGTATGTAAGCCATAACCGAAGTTAAACAAGATGATGTCCAGTTGACCACGCAAGGCAGGCTTATCATCAACAAGCCGCTAGTGGTATGGAATAAAATGAAGCTATCTCAATGAAATACCACACACCAAAGTAAGCTACTTGCATGAATTTAATCTACTTGGATAGGAAAGGAAGAAGAAACCTTGCTAGCATTTCATGACAAGACGAATTTCACCATCAATGAAAAGATCTATTATCATAAAATGTATTACACAACAATCTCCTCAAAAGTTTTCAAAAGGGAAAACTTTCTCTCTTCTCCAAATTATGCAAAAATGCTCTACACTACTACACTATCTAGCTCTAAGGCTAATGCTCTCTCAATGTCTACTCTGATTCTGAATCCTAATCTTGATGATTTACAAATGAGGGGGACTCCCCCTTTTATAGCTAGCCAAGTCCCAAAGGACGGCTAGGGTTACAATCAATAGAGTGGCCAGAATCGTGCCACCTCAGCCCTAACCCTAAAAACTGCCAGAATAGGGAGTGGTACATTAAATGAATCAAAGATTCCCACTCACTCCCAAAATAGCAAATGTAATAAATGCTCAGTCTTCTAGAAGATCCTCGTCCAGTAGTGTGTTCCCATTAGCCTTCTCTCTGACTGCCAACTCAACAAATCTGCTAAGTACGGCCTCAACCTCCTCAACCGAAATAGATGGAACCACCGATCTAGCGAAACTCTAACAACATGGCGAGGTGCTCGTGCAACTTGTACAAGATTTTCTCCAAGCAGCGATAGGTCTGCGTGTTGCGGGATCAAAGTGGAGAATGTAGCGATATTTTCAAAAGTCATCTTGTGCGAAGGTCTTAACATCGCGAAGAAGGAACGACCAAACCCCTCAAATTATCAAAACTTATCCTCACGGATTCAGCGCTAGCAAAGATGGCTACCGAAGGTGTTCGAACTCCATCTGCTTGGTATTGGCCGCCAGCCTTGTGAACCACAGGCGAGATCCGCTGTGCTGCATCGAAGCCAGCCGTGATAGCGAAGGCTGGATCAATCTCCTCACTCGGGCTTCTTCGCATTCTATCTCTAAGCCAATCGGGCACCTCATATAGTATATCAAAGGGCTGCTGCTCCTGTGCCTCGACTTCTCTAACTTGTTCCACTTCTTCCTCATTCTGGCGAGGCTCATCGTCCTCAAGTGGCTGAGTCTCACCTGACACTATATCATCATCGTCGCCATCATTCATGGCCACCTCTATCTCCTGCTGAAATTGAGGGTCAGTAATAGTCCCCTCATCATCCTGCTGATCCTGCTGATCAACCCTAACAGGTACATTGGCACTCTGGCCAATCGACTCCCTCCGTGGAGGCTGAATATCACTCTGTATCTCCGGTACCTGATTCACTGCAATTCTCTGATCAACAAACAAAGATACCTCCTGTATGCTTGGAGAACGTGTCTCCAAAGGTACTGCACTGTAACTCGTGGAGGTTCTGGCTGAATTATTTCTTTCTTTCTGGACTCTGGTCCTCTTGTGATCTGTTTCTTCCTTCCTGTGGTGGGCGTCCTGTGATCTCCCATCAAGTTGTAGGTCAAGGCAATTGACCTACCTTTCAATCTGCTCACTCGCCTATCGACCCATGCCCTGGTGAATGTCATAACCGGGATAGAGAGGGTATCAGGGTCGGCAACCTCGGGCTCTGACCAATCAACAGGCGGAAGTGGAGTGTCCCGAACGGCTGCATAGTCTGGATGAACAACATCCATGTCCTCATTAACCTGGTCCGGAACCGGAACTACCTCACACTCCCTGATCAGAGTAATCGGCAATCTAGAGAACATCCTCTTTCTCACTTCAATCTCATCAATTGCATCAGCCCAATAATCCTCAATGGTGGCCTTGTGTTTGAATTCCTCTGACAACACCCAGTTGATGTTATGGTGCGGGTCATAGTGTTGTCTACTAGTGTGATATGAGAAATGATAGAATTGAAGCTCACTTTCAGCTTCTCTACATGCCTGTATCGAAGGACAAACCTCATCCGAGTTGCCCATCACAACTGGAAACTCTATCCCTCCTTTCTTCTTTTTCTTCTGGATTTTGTCAAAGGCTAGCAACTGTCTAGCTATCTCTAGCATTATTATTTTGTCTGTTGGGTACTTAGGCAGCCTATAAGGGTATGAAGAAAATCCTTGCAGTCTAATGTATGAAAATCTTGGAAACTGTATAAACCAGCACCCATACCTTTCAATTAGCTCCTGGGCATTTCTAGAGATTCTGCACTGTAACCTCTCCTGAAGCAGCCTCGTGATGTACAGGGTGAATGAATCGTTGACACGTTTGTAATGGGTTGTGCTCGAAAGGTGCAACTGTGTACACGCCTCATGGATTTTGAACTGGTGGGAGCCACAACCGATGGGTTCCTTGTAAGAAATCCCCCTGTACCTCGTCATCCGTGCCAACATGTAAATTAGATAGGAACTCATGTAAAATGTCTTTGTCCTCCGCAAACTCAGGAGCTGCTCATGTATGTTATCGCTGATCATCTCAGCCCAATTGACATAATCCTTTCCTTCTAACACCAGGTTGATATAATAAAACATCCACGGCTCAAAAATATAGGACTGTGGGCAACCACCAACCCTGCTCAGCAACATGACGAGATCACAATATTCTTGTTTCAGGTCCTCTGCTATGATCTGCTTTGGCAGCTTCGTACGAGACGGCCTCGGAGTGCTCATCCAGTGAGTGTTAATAGTGTCCATGCATTGTTCAAAGGCAGAAGCATACATACGCTCTGCTCGCTCCCTGGATTTGTAGATCATGTTTCTATGCACCGGGATCCCAAAAGCTTCACCAATGGCTGCCGGAGTAAGATTGGCAAGTACTTGGCCGTCTGGTGTCGTGATCGACCGGTGTTCTTTCTCGTAGCAGTTGGCGCACTCCATAATCAACTCTGAACACTGGATAGCTGGCGGAAAACCAGCTGCTGCATATAACCCACTTCGGACGATGTTGTGCGAAGTGACCGACGCCCGATGACTTCCAATCCCGAACAGCCTATTCTTGAATGTTTCCAGGTTGACAGAGCCCAGGTTCGTGTCTGTCAGCTTGCCCAACTTCGAGATGAACTTTGATTCCGGCATGAACGTCTTGCTCAGCTTCTTGATCGTAGCTTGTCTGGAGGCACCATTGTCCTTTCCGGTTGTCCTCGCTTCAGCCATCTGCAACATAATAAATTTTCATCAGCAATTAAATTTAATAAAATAAGACATGATATAGGGGCTGCAGTCGAATTCCAGAGGCTGCAATATCTTTCACGTTTGCAAACCTCAGCCTCTTCTCTGACATTTAGAACAGATTTCTAAGTGGACTCCGATAATTTTACTTCAACCAGCAATCAGCAAATTGAACCTCAACCACTTCGTACTTTCGTATTTTTGAGTTCTCAACATTTCAACTCAATACAAGGCGTCCTTTAATTCTACTTCCAGCAATGGCGTTTTTCTTTACTAAGCTCAATTAAGATAAGCAAGTTTGAATCCAAATTCTTAGCAATCGGCGTACTTACCTCAATGAATCAGATTTCAGCCACTAGCAAAGTCGTACCCCCTCAAGCACTTA